>PVJN01043952.1:0-17555 GCA_004026805.1 Lasiurus borealis | reverse complement strand
CAGAAGCAGAGAAATCCAGACCACAGCACACATGACATACGCACTGCTCGGCATATGCACACTACAATGAACAGACGGCAACAGCGGCACTAACAGAACAATGAAGACCTCAGTAAGGACTGGCAGAAATGCTAACTCTCTCCAACCAAGGAAAAAGTCATTGGCACCGCATGATCGAGCACTCGATGCCAATGCAAGCACCCACAATGAAGAACAACACCCACAAAGGAGACGTCTGCATCCATGTCACACAGAACCCTGGACCATTGGATGTCAGCGAACCTTAAGAGAATGACACACACAGCAAGAAACTGTACCAGAAGCGCACGCCAAATCGGAAAACTGACACTGCACAGCGCACAGCATTGAACAGGACATAGGAACGGAACACACAGAAAACACTACCTTGAAAGGCAGGCCGAAAGGAAATATGGAGGCGGCAGCAGCAGCGGCAAGAAGACATCAGGGAAGAAAAGGCACAAACCTGAAAAACAAGGAACTGTGATCATTCCTCGGATAAACACACTGCGCTGCAAAAAGAAGGGCACGCAAGACAGAATGGCAAGAGTCCGCTAGCAAAAGGAAAAGAAGTAAGGACACAAACAGACAAACAGCAATGGGAAATGCCCAGCGCGCAGCACTAACAGGCTGACCTGTAAGGCCACAGGAGCAACCTGAGGACATAAGGGCGGCAGGCCGATCCTAATCAATTCCAGAACATGTAACTTGAGGGACGGAGAGCACATTCCTGTTGGAAGAGCAATGCAGAAGGCAGGTATGAAACGCACCGCTACCATCCATTTTCCCGCCTATTTCCTTGCCCCTGCCTTCCTATAAAGAATTATACGGAAAACATACAAAAGGAAAACATGTCCACCCAAAGGGAAAGAAAGTGCAGGCAGGCCTACATGCACGCATGCATGCATACACCCTACATCATATAAAAGAAAAAAAAACACTTACAGGACCTAAGATCACGCAGGAGAAAGGAAAGGCACAGAGAAAGGGAAGCAGCACCAACAACAGTCTCACACCTCAGTGTACATTGAGCTATCAAAAATAACAGACAAACAATGCCTTCTCCCCCAAAAAAACTAAAGAGCAGGCAGCAACACAAATCCATGGCGCTCCAAATCAGCTTCTCTAAAAGAACAGTTCACACAGCATGCAAAGTACCTCACCTCAAAAAAATCGTCTCTCAAGACACAGAAGAAAGCAATCTCAATACCGGCAATGAGAAAGGAAAATGAGGAAAAAAGAACGACCCGGTAGAAAGCCAGAAAGGCACACAAAGCATAACTGCAAACCGGAACGGCACCGTAACACCGCTTCCAAAAAGCTTTTCCGAAATCGGGTGCCATCCCAACAATGGCCACAAGACGGCAGAAAAGGATCAGAAATGAAATAAACGCGTCAAAAATGCAAAGAGACTGCAATTCCTAAAGTGGCCACAAGATGACAGCACAGGACAAACACTGATTTTCAAGAGCAGAGGCCAAAATGCACCGAAGCATCTTCGAGGGAAGGCTCGCTTCACAGGCCAAAAACCGAAAGGAATCCGCAAACCCAGCAACACACAGTAGTCCAGAAAGGGCCGATGGCCACTAATGCCTGCCAACGAGCTCTTGGATACCTGTGGAACGCAACGCACACAACTCGCAACTACCAAACGAAGGTCGAAAAGACACTCACTCACTGGTCACCCCAGCGAAGCTGGGGACCCACAGAAGAAGGAGTCACAGCCGCACAAAACTGCCCTTCCCGCATCCCCTCTGCCACTCACGTCCTCACCGAGAAACAACAGGTCTGCGCTCATGCGCAATGTGTGCTTCAGGAGCCCAAGACAAACGCAACCAACAAGGGCAAGATTCTGCAGACCCTGTCCACAAAATCGGACAGAGGACATGTGGACCCCACATCAATGAAAATGACAACAGAAAAGGATAGAGCTACCCATGGAGGCATGCAATCACACGGGGCACATTCCAAGACTCAGCACAATGGCCCCCCTCCATACCTGCCAAGACAAAGATGAGCAAGCAATACACAACCTGCCGTGGCAAGTGTGGAGTGCCCTTCCTCAAGAACTGTGAGAGGACCACAAAGGTCATGCATGGACTCACAGAATGCCATGCCTATGGAGCCCATAGGCAAACATGGGACAGCCCAAGCATGCAGAACCCCTCCCTGCAAAAGAAGTGAACACACATACATAGTGACACTCACTCTTCAGCCAATTGCTGGACTCTACACACTGCACAACAATCCCTATTAAATCCACCGAGGCCAGGGACGCATTTTCCCTGCCAGGACAACCTTAAAGAGGGGAGCACGGCACAAACTTCCCATTCTGCATGCCAGCATTCCTCAGTAAGAAGCTGCCATACACATGCACAAAGAACAGTTGGAAAAAACACTGGGACTTTAAGGAACATCAGGTGACATTCCACAGCCATCTCAACACAGCAGAGAAAGGGGGGAACATAGCAGTTCCCCCGGGAGCACTGTGTGGACTGGGACTCCGTACTTGGGTTAATTAAAGAACCCATTTCACTTTGCATTTTGGCCCCTGCTTGGCCACTGCAGCATCCAGTGAACCTCAGTGAGTTCCCCACTGCTGATGCAACATCTCCTTTCTCTTGAGAGAATGCTGAACCTCCCTCACACCAGTCAGCCGGAGAGTGAAATGAAAGGGAGGGCAGGGTGCAAGCACCACAAAAGTGCAACGGATGGAACACCGAAGCTAATCTTGAGGGGAAATATAGGTGTCCGCAGTTTATTGAAGATGAGAAATAAGTGCTGATTTCCTAAAATTTAAGAAAGGGAAGAACCAGGGCTTAAAAAAGGAATGCAGAAATCTGCAATCTCATAAAAGGAAGGGGCACACTCTCCCTCTGCTTGGCGAATGCTGGGCTCGCCCTACTTGACTAAGAATGTGGGAGCATTAAGAGCTCAAGGGATTCCTGAGAGGAAAACCCGCCACGCGATGGAAGTAATTGTCTTGCCAAGCAGAGCACCCATAAAACCTAGCACGCCAGTTACAGGAGACATTGCATATGTTTCACACAGCTGAGCAACAAAATGATGTGGGAAGCAGAAATGAGGCCCCACATGTGATGCAAAAGCCTCGGCCAAGTCTACCCTGAAGCAGCACATAAAAAACATTCCACACCATCCCCCTGAAAGAAGAACAGGGTCCCACATGCTCCTCAAAAAAGCACCAATAATGATGATGATAATAATCACAATTTTCACAGTGCACACAAACATGAAAGTGTAAGGAAAGGCATTTCAGAGATCTTGGTAAGGGCAACAAAACCACAGAGAAGCTACAGGGCGGGAGACAACTTATGTTCAATTGGCGATTTTGAAAGGCATCGGGATCCTCACAGATACACTGCAGCGAACATGAGCAGCACCGCTGCACAACGTGCAATGATCTAAACACAAGTGACTCTCTGGTCACACACAGACAAACACGCAAAAACGAAAAAAGGCCAAAATGAAGGAGCAAAGCAATGCCACAATTCAGCTGCTGGAAAGCACAAACCAGCAACCAAGAAATCAATGCCAGGGAAGCGGAGCTCCGTTGCGCAGCTCCACACCAAAGCACACTCACTCTGTGACATAAGACTATTCTGCAGCAGCAGCAGCAGCAGCAGCTGCTGCTTAGGTCAGAGGATCCCATTGGAAACAGCAGACAAGAAGGGAGGAGACTACACTACCCACAATGTTCTTCATATGCAAAGCACGGGGCAGCGATGAGGGGGCAGCTGTGGTGTAATGCAACCGCTAGGGTGGAACAGGAAAAGGGACCTTGGCAACAGCATGCATGGGACAAACAATGCTGGTCTGGAAGTAACCGTGGCACTGCTGTGGGCACGCAACAGTAAAGTGCCCAAGGAAAAGCAATGTGCAGGCATGTAATGGGAACTGAGAAACACCACTAATTGAAAGGATACACAACACTTGAAGATAGTGCTCAGCACTTGCGTGCTGCCTCACAGCTCACACAATAGAATGCTTTGCATAAGAGACAGGGATGTGAAGGAATCAATTATGGCTGGACCACACATCACGAGACAGAATGACAGAGTGGCAACTCAACGGGCTCACATAACACTAGCCCTGCAAACACAGGAACAGCAAGAGCATTACCGACACATTTGACCTCTCACATTTCAAGGATGTCGTCCAGCCAGCATGAGAAACTAAAAATTTCAAGCATGCATTAAAACCACGCGAACGCTGCACACCACTCATGGGCAAACAGAAAAGGGTGAAAGTCAAAAAAAACACAGTGAAGCAAGACAATAAAATACGGCGCTATTCAGAGCCACACCAATGCAAAAGATAAAAATTCCAGAGCCAGCCAAGGCTGCCATTTGATACTAGAGCAAAATGATAGCCAGAGGCAACGCAGCATGGAATCGCTCAGAACTGCCAGCATGAGCCTCAACTGGAACACCTTGCAGGAACTGACCAGATAGAACCAAACATCTTAACAAGATGCAAACGCACAATATCTAGAACTCCATATAGGAAAAGAAAGCCTATCTCTGATTGCACAGCAAGTGCAGCCTCACCTTTCTGAAATGGACCTACCGACAAGGAGAAAGCTCTCACAAGCACCGCCATGCAACTGCAACCAAACATACAATGCCATGACAGAGACGGGATCACATCATTAACACTACCACATAATGTGACAGGAAGCAAGTGAGCAACCACTGGTGATGCCCTCTGAAGATAGAACATGTGATCCAACCTTCGCCGCATGCAGGCAAATCCATGCCACAACACAAAAAGACATAGCTACTGCCCTTCACATGCATACTCCAACAAATCAACCTTAACAGAGGCACAAGCAACGCAATGATGACCTAAGCAAAGACCTGGAGAAATGAGAAACGAAACACAACATTGAGAAGGTCAGCGAGAACAAGGGACCAAACACTGGCTGCCAATGCACCCAAAATACAGAGAACCACCCACAAAGAAAAGGTCTCCATACACGTCAAATAGAACCCTCAGCGATTGTCTGCCAAGCAACAGCACACTTCTTAGAAAGCAACACTATCGCCGAGACTGGTTTGGCTCAGCGGACAGAGCGCCGGCCCTCGGACTGAAAGATCCCAGGTTCAATTCCAGCCGGAGGCAAGTGCCTTGCTTGTGGGCACATCTCCAGTGTTGGCTGTGCAGGAGGCGGCTGATCGATGTCTCTTTCATCAATGTTTCTGAGTTTCTGTCCCTCTCCCTTCCTCTCTGTGGAAAATCAATAAAACATAAAAAAAAGCAAAACTTTCCACAGGATAGCTGAAGCCCACCCTCATACAGTGCTCATTGCCAACGCCAAAAACAAGCGCCAAGTTGAGAAAAGTTGACAAGAGGACATAAAGGAATAAGACACAGAGGAATAAATTCTCCCGCAAGCACACACCAACAGGGAACCATACACTTGCCAGCTCATAGCAATGGAACACACATATTAGCACAGCACCAAACGCTAAGAGGAAATGCCAGACCACAGGAAACGTCGAGGCAGGCTCAAAAGCACGAAGTAATCAGGGCAAAAAAGTTGAGAATGGCAAGAACAGTGAACTGCAATCATCTTCCAAAGGCACTCACTGCCATTAAAACATGAGGACAGCAAAGACAGAGTGGAACAAGCTTCACAAAAAAGGAAAACAAGGATTGTAGAGAGAGACCACGTGGAATGGGAAATGCCCTGCGCATTTGCCTAAAAGACCAACCTCATTGGAGAGAGCCACACCCTGAGAACTCAACTATGGCACGTAAGTCCGTATCCACTGCACTGCATGTGCCCTGGAGGAGGGAAAGCATTTTCCCGCATGCAGAGTCGTGAAGGAGGAAGCCATGAAGTGCACCAAGACCATCCATATTTCAGCCTCTCCACCTGCCCCTTGCTACCTATAAATAACTGAAAGGAAAACATGGCAAGGGAAAACATGCGAACCAAAAGGGAAAGAAAATGCTGCATGTATGGAGTAATGCACTCACCCTAGAGCAGCTGAAAGGCAATAAAAGCAGAGGCGGGATCGAAGACCACGATGCACAAGGAAAAGGCACAGAGAAAGGGAAACAGCAGGAACAGCACCTCAGTGCACATTGCGCTATAACAGCAAACAGGAAGAAAATGCACCACCAGCCCCTAACGGAAGATCAGGCAAGCACAGAATGATGCACATCAAATCCGCTTCTACAAAAACACCAGCTCACACAGAATCCAATATAACACAACGCTAAGAAATCGTCTTTCAGAACACAAAGGAACCAATCCTTGCTATCCGAGGCAGAAATGATGAAAAAGAGTGACCCGATAGAAGGCCAGAAAACAGACAGAGGACAGTGAAAAGAAATCACACCCAAACACCATTCCCAAAAAGCTAATTTTAAACCAGCTACTATTCCACTAATGGCCACAAGATGGCAGCAGAGGATAACAAATAAACTCCACTCGCCAAAAAAAGCCCAAGAACAGCAATTCTGAGAGTGGCCACAAGATGGCAGCAAAGGATAACAAAAGAAACTCACGAGCAGAAAAGCGGAATAACTCAGAAGTTTCTGTGAGGGAAAGCGCACCTCACAGACAGGCGACCGAAAGAATTCGCAAATCCAGCACCGCCGCATTGAGAGTTGAAAAGGCCGACGACCACAAATGCATAGCATTGACGTCGTGGATGCTTGTTAAGCGCAACACACACCTCTCACACAGAGAAAACAGGGCTCAACCAGACATCCCTTCACTCTGGTGACCGCAGTGAAGGGGGTAACCCCATAATCAGTCACAGCCCACACATCGCTACCCTTCCCTCGTCCCCTGCGCCACTGACATGTACTCCAAGAAACGACAGGGCTGTGCTCAATCGCTACGCGTGATTTCTTGAGCCTGAGACAAATACACCAACGGAGCTCTTGTCCAGAGGCTGAGGCGCAAAATCAAACCAGGGACAATTGGATCCCACATCACCAACCAAAAAAAACATAAAGCAACCCATGAAGGGATGCAATGAGAGAGACGACACACACTCCAATGCTCAGCACAAGGGCCTCCCTCATCACTGGGAAACACGAAGCCCAAGGAGAGGCTAACCAACTGCCCTGTGGAATCACAGCTCAGGCACACACAATTTGTGGCAACAATTAGGGACTACCCTCCTCCCAAAACCCTGAGGGCACCACAAAGGGCGGGGCAACGCGCTCTCTGTGTTAGCCAAGGTGCCCATAGGCCAACATCACGCAGGACAAGCACACAGCAACCCTCCCTACAAGAAAAGCGAATGCCCAACATCTCACACCTCAGCCAGTCGCCGCCCTTGCCAACCTAACGTGCATCCCACGCCCTGAACATGGCTTCCAAGGAATGACACCTGGCACAGTGACACATTTTCCCTTGTAGGACAACCTAAGACAGGGGAGCACAGTGCCAACTACCCTTGGTGCTCATCAGCACTCCTCTGGAATGGTGCACCCTGCACATGTGCAAGCATCCCCTTGAATCCACACAAAGCTTGCAGGAACATCAGGCAAGACTCCACCACCACCTGAACACACCAGAGAAAAGGAGGAAGACATAACACCCCCCGCAGCACACCGCACAGATGTAAACTCGGTGCTCGGATCCATCAAAGGGAACATTGCATTCCACCATGTGGCCAGTACCACAAACAGTGAACCTGGGGGAGCTGCCCTTCGCCTGCACAACACTCCCTTCTTTCGGGGCAACACCACACATCCCCACATCAGCCAGGCTCACTCTGAGATAATCTGGCAGGACCAAAGGACCATAAAGAGGTAATTGAAGACACATCTAGACTGATCTGGAGGGGAAAACATAGGTGCTACAGTCCACTCTACGTAACAAAAAATTGTTTGCTTCACGAAAATATTAACCTAACCAAGGAAAAAACAAGGGCAGCAAAATGGAAACCTAATATCTGCAATCTCCCAAGAGAAAAGGGCACAGTGTCCCTGCTGGGAGAATGCAGGGCTCCCTCTAGGCAACTCAGAATGTCTGTGGGAGCAGTGAGAGGGCATGCCTCATAACACACGTGCTTCCTCTCAGAGAACTCCGCCAAGGGTTGTGAGTCAAGCCGTCACCAAAGAGACCACCTAGAGGACCCAGCACCCAGCCACGGCACACAGCATGGCTGCTTCGCACAGCTGGGGAACAAAACAGGGCTCGCAACACAGCTGAAGCCACACATAAGAGGAAACAACCGCAAGGACCTCAACCATGAAGCAGCACATTCTAAAAACCATCACAAAACATCCCTTTGAAATAATAACAGCCTCCCTCCCACAACCCGATAAAAAAAACACCGCTAATAACACTCATACTGCTGAAAATTCAAACATGAAAGAAAACCGACAGACATCCACTACTCATCTCACTTGCAGAGAAGGGGCAGTGCAGGGCAGTGCTTGGGCTGGAGGTAACAGGGTACTGGAGAGGGAGCGCACTTGCAGGCATGCCACAGCTGGCAATGCACAACAGCAACACCAACCAATTGCCTGAAAACATGGGGCTGAGTAGCCAACAATCTAGTCAATCCTCACCACACTATGACCATTACCCTAAAATCAGCTGGCATAAAAGAAAGGAAACAATAACCCTGGACTGAGGGTTGAAGACACAGAGGCACGGTTAAAATATCAAAAGGATGGAATAGACTAAGCAAGGCATTAGACGACACATGACTGAACTACAACATGGCTCCCAAGTGGATGGGGGGAGGCAGTGCCAGAGGGAAGGGAATACAAAGGACCTACAAAAACAAAGGACACATTTGGGACACAAATAAGATGCACCCTGACAAAGTAAACACCCACACTTAGAATTCTCTCACCCATTCAATACATCATAGCCAATGGCCACACCGCAAGCACTGATGGAAGAGACCCAGGGACACCATCAGGGATTGTTTCCACAACACTGAGAAATGGAAAAGCATTGCAACACCGAGGCTCCCCATGGGGAAAAACACGCATCTAAGGCCTGCAACAATGTTTCAGGTCAAAGACAAGCCCCCAACACAGAAGACCCCATGTATGTAGCCAGTACTGGCCACAAACTCCACCACCTCTTTATTAGGGACAGGGGGGTTGGAACAGAGAGGACGCTATCACACAGTAAGGGAAGTGCACTTTTTGGGCAGACAAGGCATGCTATGAGCCAAGTCTTCGTTAACACCTCCTCAAGAGCTACTCAGTAAATCCCACAGCTATCTGAGGGCCAATTTAGCAGGAAGAACGGATTCCAAGGACTCAGAACACAGTGGATTGCCACGGATGGGGAAAACCAGGGAAAGGGGGAACCATCCGTTGATAAGCTCATAACAGCACCTGCACTCACTTACACACCGTGCACCAGCAACTAGCCATAAACAGAAAAATTTGGAGAACATGCCCAAAATGCGCATGCTACGCAAGCAGTCAGAAGCCAGCCATACCTGCCACTCATTGCAACTGCACATAAAGGGACGAAACAATCAAGAATTCAGAAGGAGTGGGAGGTAAGGGAACTGGGCTACATGAACACAATCACACATCCTTAGGGCTGACACAGCTACTGCACACACAAGGCCTCCCCAACGAAATACCGCATCGCTGCCACAATCCGTGCCACACCACATCCCGTCACTGCAAGGAGCAATGAACATGCCGGAAAACAAACGGCAGAAAGAAGAGTGGAGGAAAGGAGAAAACAATTTCAAACTTCACTCCACATTGCGACGACAAATGCAACGGCAACCCTTCCAACGCTCACACAACGAACTGCAATCCCAAGCAAAACAGCAGATTGCAACAGAGACCGCTGGGACCGAATGAGTTCCCCGGTAAACAGGCCACAACTAATCACCAGGAAAAAACTTGGACAGAATCGGTCTGCCTTTCAGAGCACACACATGGAAATCCCAAAAGGCAAAAATCAAGGGCCGAAAAAGAAAGACCCGGTGAAAGACCTGGAACACACACAGACACGAAACTGCAAACGATATGCCCACCTATTCACTACCGCCAAGAAGCATCAAAGAAATAGACTGCTATTCCAACACTGTCCACAAGATGGTGGCAGAGGACAACAAATGAAACGCATGAGCCGAAAAACCAAAGGGAACAGCAATCTCACAAAAAGCCACAAGATGGCAGCAAAGGATAAGAAATGGAATTAAGGCGCCGCAAAGGAAGAAAGACGAGAACATAAGACAAGGAAGAATCAGAGAATGAAAGCGCGCTTTTCAAAGGCGGGAAACGGCAAGGAAGCAACAAACAGTTCCAGCAACCCCAGGGTAACCCAAGCAAGGCACACACGGCAGCGCATGCCTCAGAATGGCCTCTGAAATTCTTGCAAAGCGCAATCTATACAAGCCGAAGCGGAAAAACGAATGACACTCACACAAGCCTTTCAACTATGTCAGGCCACCAAAGTGGAAAACACATACGACCAAATCGCAGCCTAAACTCCGCTGCACTCCCCTCCACAACCCACGCCACACTCACCTCCTCACCGAGAACCGCTGAAACTGTGCTCATATCCTGCGTGCGCTTCCTTCCGCAAGCTTAGTGGAAACGAGCGAAGGCTCCTCTGCTACTCACGCTGACCCTAAAGCCAGGCACAGAACAGGCAGATACCACATCACCACCCTAAGCAAACCTTGAAGTAAGCCACGGTGTGACACAATATGAAAAAACAAATCCCAATACCCAGCAGAAGGGCCCGCCCCCTCACTTGGGAACAGCAAACCCAGGGCTAAGATGACAATTGGACACAGCACAGTAGTCCATCTCCTCACTAGAAAACACCAAGCCCAAGGCTATGGCGAGCAATTGAGCTGAGCACAGAGGTCCCCCCACTGAATGGGCAACAGCAAGAACAAGCCTGAGGTGATCGATCGGGCTGAGCACAATGAGCCACCTTCAGGCTTACCATCACCATGCCCAAAGGCAGGGCAACCGATTGTGCAAACAAAATGGTCACCCCCACCACAGTGCCACAGACAGCCCAAGGCGACGACGAGCAATCGTGCTCTGGCAGCAGAGGCCAGCTACCTGCAAGCTGGGACTGGCTTCCTTCCGGAACCCACAGGATAGAACAAAGGGCGTGTGAAGACTCAGTCTTTGTCAGGGCCATCAAGTTGATGGCCCGACATCAAACAGGCCCAGGGGGCAGCACCCCTCCCCGCCAGACAACCAAATGCCCATCACCTTACCACCCACCCAATCGCTGCCCTTTCTCAGCTAAGAGATAAGCCAAACCCCAAATGGGGCATCCAATGAATTCTCAGTAAGCCAGTGACGCACTAAGGCTTGGAAGAGACCTTAAAAGAAGGAAGCAAGGCCCGAAACCCCCTCTCTCTTCTGCAGCACAGCTGCATTGATGACCCTCCCTGCAGACGAGCAAAGAGACAGTGAAATGTGAACACTAAAGTCAAAGACCTTGCAAAACCTCACACTCGCCTCATCACAACAGCGATCAAGAAGGATTTGGAAAATCAGCTTGCACGACAGATGCACCATGCGGACTCTGACTGGGGCTACACGCCCTCGCATCCACGAAGGGGCCATAACGACACCTCCATGTGGCCGACCACGCACCCCGTGAACCTGGGTGAGTAGCCCATTTCAGGCGCGACCTTACCGCGTTTCCATAGAATGTCGGACCTTGGGTCAGGCAGGCTGGGCAGGAGAAGATGGGAAGGGCAAAGCAGAAGTGCCACAAAGAAGCTAGTGGAAAGCAAGGCTAATATGGAGGGATGTATGGGAAGCTGCGGGCGGGCGGCTTTTTTCAAATGAGAAATGGGCATTGATTTCCGAGAACAGAGAGCAACAAAGGAAGGAGTGAAAATGGGAAAGTTGGAACACGGAAGACATGCTCTCCTTCCTGGGAGACGTGGGCACTCGTAGCCGAGTAGGAATGTCTCTGAGAGCTGGGGGAGGGCATCGCTCAGGATGATAAGGCTTCCTAGCAGGGAAATCCGCCAAAAAATAGAATTGAATGTCTCGCCAAGGGGAGCACTCCTAAGGAGGCCTCGCAGGGCAGCTCCGGCACACATTGTGAGCGATTCACACAGCTGGGCAACTCAACAGGACATAACAGGGCTGAAACCCTAAACAATAATCTGCATAGTCGGTGCAGCACACTTTAAAACTCACCCCACTGCATCCCTGGGAAATCACAACTCTGTCCCTGGAACCCCTCACAAAAGTAAAATTATCCATCATGAGAATGCTGAATAAAGAAGTAAACAGTAAAGAAATCAGACAAATACCTGAAATGCCTCGGCCATGATACCAGAGGCTCAGAAATCACAGAAGGCACCCTTAAAACCGCAGCAGGCAGGGCTGAGAAAACACAGCATGCACAACCTGACCTTACAATATAAAAATCTTGGCTTTCTTTTTCAGGATTATAAAATCATGTCTTTGACAGGTCGAAAGGCAATCCTAACAAGAAAGAAAAAGAGAAGGGGCGTGCTATCGAAAATCACAGAACCCGATAAAACGGCAAGAATATTGATGGCAATGAGTGTGCACCAAGGGAGGAAGGATTCGGAAACTGGTGAGTGAAAACATACCATTCTCCCAACTGAATTCTTGACTCTTAGAAATCTTTCTCCTAACCCACCTAACACCATACTCTGCACACATGCTCTGCACTGACCTTACTACCGAGAGGAAGGGAAATGGAAAGCCAACATGTAGAAAATGCAGGTCCAGAATGGCACCAACCGATTTAAGGAAGGAGCCCCTCAAGGAAAGAGTGGCACAAACACCACACACCACAGAGAACGTCATCAACACAGGCGGCAAAGAACATCGCTGATAGTCCCTAACGGTGTAAAACTGTGAGCCTGTCAAAGCAGCCATTCCGAATACCTATGCATAATGCTGTCTTTTCTTCAACAGCTGGTAACCCCACGACAAAGAAATGCACGTGAAAACCCACCTGCCAAGAAGGGCGCTAAGGCACACCCCACCCGGCGAACCAGACATACCAGGTAATCTACAAGGTGAGTGCCTATACCCGACTCTCAAAGGGACAAGAGCACATTAACAAGAGAAAAGAAACCTCTCTTCAGACAATGGACAACAATATTTAGTGGAGGGGGGGATGGGTGTTTGGGACACAACCCTGCATGGCTGGCTAACACCTTCAAAGCACAGGGAAGGAAGACTAGGGCCAGAAAAAAAACACACAATGATTCTGTCTCCCTGAGGTTCAAAGCAGACAACAACCTGCATGGAAGGGCATGGGGCCTGGCAGAGATCCTCGAAACACACTTCTAAGGCATTGGGGGCAGGAGGTGCGGACTTGCGCTGCTCACTCACAGGAAGACACTCACTACCAGGGGAGGGAGAGAGGAAAAACCCAAGGGCAGGTTGAAACAGGTGACTTAATGGGGACGTGAAAGAAAGAGGGAAGGAGGTGATTGGTGGGGCGCGGGAAGGAAGTGTTAGACGACTGCACTGCCTCTCAAAGCCTACAGCGGGAGCCGAGCATAACACAAATGTGACACAACCTTCAAATAGGCTTGTGGAGAAACAATTAGTGTGTGGGAACCAAGCAGGGAATGAATAGATGGCATTTCCAAGACACAGGGGAAAAGACATCTAACAAACCCTAATCACCACACAGGGAAAAGAAGACATCATGCTCCTGCCGCTGCTGGAGAAAGATGCCTGGAAAATGTGCTCTGTGAGGACACCTTGCCAGAACACGACATGGACGATGGGCGCCAACCCCAGCACCGGAAAATGGACATGGACAGTGACAGTGTGACACCAGCCTCTAACTGCATGCTCTAAAACCAAGGAAGCGCTCTGCACTGGACATTCCCCACCAGACCAGAAAAGGAACCATGGACAACAAAGGCCTCAGTCACCCTGCCTGTCTGCTCCAGGAATGTGGCAACATCTAGCAAGTCTTTCCCCTGCATGTACCTCCCATGACCCCCTCACACCACCTTGTACTGCAACTGCTTTGCTGTTCCCCTGGCTCTGCCTGTTCCACCCCGGTGAGTTTCTGATCTCTATGTGTGTGTGTGTGCATGAGCGTCTCCGTCTCCCATGGGTGGGAATGCTTGGGTGTCTGAGGGTGAACAGTGGGAGGAGTGAGCAGCAGAAAACATGAAAAGAGGGGGGACTAGTAGAGGCACACACAGATGAATTGAGCAAAAAAAAGGAAAACCCGAGGCTCTCGGGCAACACCTGCACCCGGACACCATTCACTGACACCCAACAGAAAGCAAAAGGGGTGAGGGAATGCTTCCTATTATCCACTCTGTTGAGTAAGGCCATGACCAAGAAAGGGTCGCTGAAGAGTACCCATGAAATGGCACTCCTGCAAATGAGAACAGATCAGTGGGCAGGATAAGGGCAAAGCAGCATCACTGCTCACAGTGAGACATACATGAAACACTGAAGGTGAAACCTGTGTAGTGAAGGGGAAAATGGCTTTTGGGAAGACAGGCGAAAACAGGGGGTGATTTGTGAGACATGCCGTGCAGCAAACACAAGCCCAGGCAAGGCATATGCAGTGCTTCCAAGCACAAAAGCTCCCTGACCCACACAACCACGCACAGCAATGGGATGGGACAGAAGAACAAACAAGGGAATAACATGATTCAGCTCCTCGATGGCGGAGGTGGGGGGGCTTGCCTCCAATACTTTGGGGAAAAGGGCAAACACAACAGAGGTGGGATCCATCCCTGAAACTGCCTACCTGTGAACAACCCATGAGCACGCATAAGGCCACCTACAAGGCTTATCCACCCAAAATTATTCCACCCTGAAGGGTCAGCAACAAGGGAAGGTAGTACATGCCCATATAACGTACTGGGTTACAGCTATGAAAAAACACAGGGAGGATAAAAATAACTGGCCCTAAATAATATGAAATAGGCAGAATGGGGGAAGGCAATTCATGTGGCTGCTATAAGGGCAACAGTGGACTCTTGGACACACAAACGAATAACAGACGAACACTTGAAAGAACATGTACCGCCACTTTGAGATAGCTCCCAAAAGCCAATATTTGTTACACACACACACACAAAAAAAAAAGGTTTCCATGGGAATGTTTGGTTGGGATGGAATCAATGCAAACTAAACCAATAAATTCAAGCACAAAAGTAAAGGCAGATAGGCAGGGAACACAGCCATCAAGCACACGGTGAGCTTAGACATGGAATTCGTCAAGCCATAACTCCTCAACATAAGCTCCTGAGCAAAAGAAACACATCAAGTTACTGTAATAGAGTACAAGCTAGTCCTGAGTTGGCAAGCATATTGTGTGGAATTTTGGGACCTCAAGAATGGACTGGCATTCATGAGGTAAGGCAGTGGAAGAGGGAATGAAGGCTGGGCAAAGCATATGCTTAATAAGCCCACTGCCATAGGACAATGCATAAGACACAATACAACCCCTCTGTAGTTCCACACTGACTATCCAAGCATGCCTGCCAGACAGTTGCAGGGAAAAGTACAAAGCACTCGAGGTCTAGGTAAGGAAGGCTGACACAAAAAAACAGGATACAATTGTCCCAGCTAAAATAGCACGTCAAGCACAAGCACATACTTTGCAATAACACTGAGGATTGTCCCCATGCTTACAAAGTGTCAGAAAAACTGAGTACCCCCTAGTCTGGTAGTAAGGATGTAGAAGTGGAAACATGGGCCAATTCAGTTCTGGCAGGTGTCAGAAAGTGAACATAGGTGCTTGCAATGCAGCAAAATGGAGGTATGCGCTATAAACAATGCTCTTAAATATGACATGCAGCTGTTCCATAATCATGTATGAACAATCCAAAAATTATAGGAGATATGGGTGTGGTGGGAGGCCAATGGCAAGCAGAAAATGGTCGGGAAGGGGTACTGACAAAAAATCTGCACACTTTTAAACCACTGCGGGGAACCTTACTATTTGAATAGCTACAGTTTCCAGGATCAGGAAGTAGAGCGGGGAGGAGGGCGGTAGCATGTGACACTTCTTTGGGCTCCGGTCATTTCCAATGAGCACAGGCGGGAAGTAAGCCTGTAGCGGAAACAACATAAAGCCCATGAAGATGTAACAGCTTGTACGTGAAAACAGGGGCATAGCTTCACACCTGGGCCACGCAGCAAAATGCACAAATGTGACTCCAGGCTACACTATATACTGCTGGAAGAACATGAACATGGGGGAAAGGGGTTAAAAGCAAGAAACTCGAATTCAGGTGGGACATAGATGAGCAGGGAAGGGCTTGAACCATAAGTTGGAGGCAGGATTCCCTATGTTTAGGGGCTGATACTACACACTAGATGGGAGGAGTGGGAAAGTCATGGTGCAAATGTTCTGGAACAATACTAGAAATGCCAGTGATCTTTGCGCAGCCCCATTCTACACCAGTCGTGGAGACATGGTTACAATCCGTGTTCAATCACCAGGTGACAGAAAATAGACTGACGGCAGTCTAAAAAATGTTAAGTGATGCGAGCATTCCAAACATAAGTACATGATGTCGAAAGCACACAAAACATCCTACACAGTGTACTGGAAGACAGCTGGTAGCAAACTAATCAGATCGAGAGGAGGTACAGGCTATTGGCAGCACCCCTATTTAAGGGTATTTTAAAGGGCCTTGTATCATGCTGCACACAAAAGATGACATCCTGTTAAAATGGCTAAGGAATGCAGATAACTCCAGTGGAAAATGATTGAGGAGAGGGCTCCTCTTCTCAAGCTACAGGAAACAAGGAGCACTTGGTGTACCAAGCCTTCCATCAAGTTGCACCTCAAAAGACAGCACATATAAAATGTGGCGCCTGTGAGTGCTGATAAATCAAAAGGCATGCATACCTGCATCTCAAGAGCATATCAAAGAGTGATTGAGACATTACGTAGGGGGATGCCACGGGACTATGATATGGTGGTGCATTTGACATTTACATCATAGCTGAAGAAAATCCAGATCACACTGCTCCCGTGTCTGCAGCTCTCCATCAGCAATCATGGACTGCAGGGGTTAATGACTCCAAAACAAACTTGTAAGAATAAACAGTACAGACAGTGCTGGCAGCGGGAATAGCAGCTGGGCAAACTAGGCAAAAGGAAACATGCTTGGTCAAGCACATGACTTGGCCTGCTTTTGCACAGTGTGAGGAGTTGCACAACAGGCAGGCTGTGAAGATGTAATCCTCTGTGAGTGCTAGGCAAGCAGCCAGGGGCCAGCCATGCTTCCCAGTCAAGGGCAGGAAACATGACACAATACTTAATAACTTTGAGATATGAGAGGGAAGGGAATGGGAATCCAATACTTCAATTACACATGACGGATGTAAAAGCTACTCCTCAAGCATGTTCATGCCAGGGCTAACAGCCAAAACATGTCACTGTTACACTATGCTCAATTGAAATAAAATTACAACACAATATGGGAAAACTATTAAAGGGAAAGGAATAAGAGGACACGGTGGAACATAGCTGAACAAGAAAAGATTTGTGGCCACATGGGTAAAGAGACATCAAAGGAATTACCATTACTGGATGCAGC
>PVJN01043951.1:0-17556 GCA_004026805.1 Lasiurus borealis | reverse complement strand
ATTAAAAGGAAGGTTTGGGCCCAAACCGGTTTGGCTCAGTGGATAGAGTGTCGGCCTATGGATTGAAAGGTCCCAGGTTCAATTCCAGTCAAGGGCATATATCCTGGTTGTGGGCACATCCCCAGTGGGGAGTGAGCAGGAGGCGGCTGATCAATGTCTCTCTCTCATCAATGTTTCTAACTCTCTATCCCTCTCCCTTCCTCTCTGTAAAAATTCAATAAAATATACTTTAAGAAAAACAACTAAAAACAAAACAAACAAACAAAAAAAACCTGTCTTGTGGGAGTATCAAGGAGATTTTTTTTACTCTTGGGGTTCCAGAATCACATTTTGGGACCCCAACAAATACTAGGAGACCCTGCTCCATTGGTAAGCCGGAACTAACACATAAATCTTGCAAGAACCAGTTGTGTGCATATCTTCTCATGCTGGTAGCTTGAAATTGGCCGTGGTGGGGCTATTGACTTGATAGAATCCCTGAATACTCCTAATCAGGGCATTTTTTATTGAACAAAAAGTAGCTGTTAAACATTTGCCCTTGGACATGCCCCTCTGTCCCTCATGTATTTCCAGGCCTCATCTCTCCAGAGGAAAGGATTGGAACAACAACCTCACAATTAGAGGGACCAGTTTCCCTTGGCAACGCAAGGTCTTGGCTCTCTCGCTTGCTATTCCCTCTCTCCATCCCTACCCATTCCTGGGCACTACAGCTATTCTAAAACATAGCTTCTCATTATCCAGATATGACGAGTGCAACGGATAAGAGGGTAATTACCATTGAAAAGGCAGTTGGCTGCTCACAGATCCCAAGACGAGCGGCCACGCCTTACCAGGGGGTGAGGTTGGGGGCGCATGGGGGAGCACCAGAAGCGATCAGGAGACAAAAGAGAGGAGGGAACTGTGGGTAAGAGCGTTTATTAGGGTTTCCAAGGGAAAGAATGGGCCAAACAGAGTACTGAGCAGATTTGGGATGGACTGGTCTGACTAATCGCAATGGGGTCTGGAGGGTAGGGACTGTCCCTAGTTGTGTGATACTTGACCTTGGGCGGTGAAGGCAGATGGATAGTGGCCCGGAGTGCCAGGGCTCCGTAAAGGAAGAGGTTGGCTTTGTGAACTATGGATGGCAGGCTCGCATATGAAAGCCATGCTCCCAGGGCAGAGGCCAGCTCTCTCTAGGAATTAGCTAGAACCAGGAGAGGCAGTCCCTTCAGGCTCAAGCCCCAAAATGTCAAAGCGTCGAAACTGTAACATAAAATAAAAAGATGATTATTGCAGAAGCCAATACTGCTCTGAGAGCGGGAGGCGGATAATTATGTTCTAATGTTTCCAAATACAGTGGTACCTCGAGATACGAGTTTAATTCGTTCCGTAACCTTGAGGCGTGGGAACCTATGAGATGCTAGTGTCGCGGTAAACTGGTGGGTCATATGCAGCCGGCCAATCCACGTGATGACTCGTATCTCAAATGTTGCTCATATTTCAAAGCAAAAATCGCTCGCTCGACGGCTCGTATCTCAAAAAATCTCATATGTTAGGGCACTCGTATCTCGAGGTGCCACTGTAAGTGGTGCCGTCTTTAGCTCAGGGGTGAGATGTCTCACGTTGCCCACATGGGCAGCTCCAGCTGTCCTCCTCAGAAGCATCACAGAAAAGAAAAGCTGAGGATAGTGGCCGTTCAAAGCTTGGGGTACCTACGCTATGATGGGTCTACGGGGGTCCCCAGGTTACCTCCATAGCACCAGTCAGCCCCCTGCGCATGAGTGCAACCTTCAGGAGACACACGTGTTATAGTTCTAGAAGCCAAGTGAGCGTTGAGAAGAAATACACACTTGCCGGTTATTTTCATGCTTCCACGTTCGATGTTGTGCTTCCGAAAAGAAACACGCTTTCTGGAGAGTTGTAAACCGTCTCCACACGAGATCGGTTGTGGCATGGCTCACAGTGGAGTCCGCATGAAATCATCTGCCCACGAAACCCTTTCTTTATCCCCAGGGGCGAGGCACAGGTCAGTGAGGGCAGCAGGGCTGAGATGGCTTCAGGGTACCCTCTGATTCAGCAATGGGTTGACCTGGCACAGAGCCGGTTAGCCCCGGTTCAATGACAGACTCTCAGATGGCCTGCGTCAAAGGGAGGATAAAATAGCGGCCCAGCCCTGGGTGGTGGCTCCTGCCAGGTTCTAAAGAGCATCAGCTGGTGGAGGGGTTTCCAGATGAACTGCTTGTCAATTCGCCCCAAGCCCAGAAAACAAAAACAAAAACAAAAACAAAAATAGCCCAAGGGAAAGAGACATGCCACTCTCATTGCCTTCCTGATCCTAGGTGTGGGCTGTGGTTTACCCAGGGAAGAGATGGCAGTGTTTGGATCATGTACATCAGTGGCCATTTGGAGGCTTTAGAACTTTCTTTTTTAAAGAAATATATTTTATTGATTTTTTACAGAGAGGAAGGGAGAGGAATAGAGAGTTAGAAACATTGATGAGAGGGAGACATCGATCAGCTGCCTCTTGCAAGCCCCCTACTGGGGATGTGCCCGCAACCAGGATACATGCCCTTGACCGGAATTGAACCTGGGACCCTTCAGTCCGCAGGCCGATGCTCTATCCACTGAGCCAAACCGGTTTCGGCAGCTTTAGAACTTTCTACAGGGCTGAAAGCTGGACCCTGACAGCTTTCCTGCGGGGCAGACACATGGCCGGCTAAAGACTTCGGTGGATTCCAGTGGTGATCGTGGCGTGCAAACCTTCCTCCCCTGGCCAGGGCTGATGCATCACAGGGCTCGGCTTCACTCTCTAAGAAGCAGCGTATCAAACAGCAGAGATGACTTAGCTGCAGGGATTAAATGCTGACAGCTTTGAAACATATGTTGCCCCAGTGCCTAGTGTGCTGTCTGCCTGTAGTAGGTGCTCAGTAAATGTTAGTTCGGTGGATAAATGGCTGCTTGTTTTATGTCTCCTGCAGTAGAAAAACAACAGCCTTTCCTGTTTTTTTTTTTTTTTTAATAACGAGAGTTGTTAAAAAATGGGTGTGTTTTAATATTTAGCATTAAAACCACCAAAGTATCTAAGCTAAAGCTGGATTGTTAAAATAATGATAGTAAGTATCAGTCAGCCATGGCTGCGTAACAAATAACCCTCAGACTCAGTAGCATACAAAAATAAGTACAGTGGTACCTTGAGATACGAGTGCCCTAACATACGAGGTTTTTGAGATACGAGCCATCGAGCAAGCGATTTTTGCTTTGAAATACGATTAACATTTGAGATAGGATTCATGGCGCGGATCGGCAGGCTGCACACGACCCACCAGTTTACTGCGACTCACAGTTTCCCACGCCTCAAGGTTACGGAATGAATTAAACTCGTATCTCGAGGTACCACTGTATATTCTATCCTGAGTGGGACCACGAGGGCGATGAATAATCACTAAACACTAATTCAGCCTCTCATAAAACTAGCGTTTATTGGATGTTACTCTGTGGCAGACACTACTCGAAGCATTTTTACCTGAATGAACTCACTTAACCATCATGGGGTGGATCCTGTTAGGTTTCAGTTCCGCTGTACAGATGAGAAAGTTGAGAGACAGACACAATCATGGCTGCACTTGCTGGAGGACACCAATCTAGGAGGCAGCTAAACTGGGGTTCACACCCGGCAGTCTGACCTCAACCCCTCGTCTCTCCGCCACTTGGTTCTCCCTCTTCAGATTGCAAGTGGGCTTCCGTCTTCGGAGCACCTTACAGTCTGCAACCTGGAGCACAGATCACGGGTCCTTTCACTTTTGGGGGGCCCGGGTAGAAGAGGCCTGGCTCTCTCCGGGTACTGCGGATGAGGACACCGAGGTTCAGAGTCCTTAGGGACGTGCCCGAGTCTAACAGCTGGGTGGCGGCTGAGCCAGCGTGGAGGCCTGGGCTTTGCTTCTGGCAGGAATCCCTCCTCTGGGAACCATGAGCCTCTCAGCAGTTAGCAAGTGTTTTGTTTTGTTTTTTCTTTTCTTGTTTGGTTTATAATTTTGTCTTGAATGCTTGGGAGGCTTTTCATTTGGGGATCTCACCCTACAGGGCAGCAGTTCCCTTTCTTTCTTTCCCGGACAAGGGGATTTATGCCCAGGCTCCTTGGCACGGGATCGATGCCGTGGTGAGATCGCTGCGCCTTAGTTCTCACGGTTTCCACGTCCTTAGTTTCTCATGACATGGCATGTCCCCAAGTGTCCCCTCCCCGCCCCCCTGCACCCTGCCCCGGTTTTCTTCCTTCTCAGAGAACCCTGGCAGCCAGGGCTGGCCCGTGGTGTCTGGTTTCAGGCTCAGAAGGGCGAGGCCAGCTTCCTGGCTGTAATTTTAGTCCTCGATGAAAGCTGAGGGGAAGGGAGGGGGTTCTTTAGGCCTTGTTAACAGGTGTACCCGTGCCACAAGCCTCTGTCTCCCCGAACCCCGGGAGACATCAGAGCTCCAAGGGTGTTTGCGTGGCGTGGAGCTGCTAGAGCAGTGGTCCTCAACCTTCCTAAGGCCGCGACCCTTTAAGACAGCTCCTCATGGGGTGGTGACCCCCAACCATAAAATTATTTCCGTTGCTACTTCATCACTGTAATTTTGCTACTGTTATGAACTGTAATGTAAATATCTGATAGGCAGGATGTATTTTCATTGTTACAAATTGAACATGATTAAAGCATAGGGATTAATCACAAAAACAATATGTAACTATATATTGTGAAATATTTATTTCTAATTACAAATAAATGAAATTTTGTCTTGAATCCTGGTGTAGCATGGGCAAAAGTCTTCCTATGACAACAGTAAACTACATGGCTACACTTTGCTACACCGAGGAGCGGTGTGTTGGTTCCTAAGACCCTGGGAAATAGGTGTTTTCCAATAGTCTTAGGCGACCCCTGTGAAAGGGTCGTTTGACCCCCAAAGGGGTTGCGACCCACAGGTTGAGAACCGCTGTGCTAGAGCCTCCGCTGGACGTTGACATGTTAATCAAGTGTCTGCGTCTGAGCAACATTTTCACCCCAAAGCTGTGAGAGGATACAAAGCCATCGGGTTGGGAACCGGAAGTTCTCAAACCTCCAATACAATGAAAAGCAGCGGCAGTGGACACAGCCTGACGAGCTCGCTGCTCAGTGGCTGCAGAAGTTGTGTCAATCCAGGGGGAGGCAAAAGGCACATTTCCAGTTGTGGGTATGCGAAACGCAGTGGATTCTTGTATTGTTATGTATTAACGATTGCATTATTCTCCATCGGAACAACTGGCAACCTCCCTTTTCCCATGCCCCGTGTGCTCCCATGCATGCAAGTGTGGGAAATGTGTCTTCGCCAGCAGAAATCCGGTTCATGGATTTCTCCTCACCTGTGTTTCTCTCCTCTCCGAATAGGACCGCTACATCACTGTCATTGCGGAGTTTCAGCTGCAGGCCAAGATTTCTCTGGAGAAGGCACACATGATCCTGAGAGGGCAAAGAGAAAGGAATGTTACTTCTTTTTTGGCCCATAGCTCAACATTTTAAAAAAAATCCACACATTTTATTGATTTTTTACAGAGAGGAAGGGAGAGGGATAGAGACAGACATCGATCAGCTGCCTCCTGCAAGTCCCCTACTGGAGATGTGCCTGCAACCAAGGCATGTGCCCCTGACTGGAATCGAACCCGGGACCCTTCAGGCCACACAGGCCAACACTCTATGTACTGAGCCAAACCGGTTTTGGCGAGCTCACCATTTTTCAACTAGAGTCAGGGCTTAGCTTCAGGATATTAGACACTTCCAAATGCTCCAGGCTTCCTTACTCCCATTCTGAGTGCCACGATAAGGATGACATTTGGCTTTTAGGGATGAAGGACCTTTATTTTTGTGGAGGAAGGGATGGGAGGTTTATTGGCGCTCCAGGCAGGAGCGGCCTGCTGAGGATGTGCAGGGGCCTGGCAGTGCCCTGGGACAGGTGTGATGGTCCGGTGTGGCTTTATGTCCTAGAAACCACACCCAGAGCTGGGATTCCTCACTTTTTCCGTGTCCTGGACCCTGTGGGGGATGGGTACAACCTGGTTCCATCAATGGCTAAGATTTGGAAATGTAAAACTAGACAGAATTCCAGTGGACCAACCACTGATAAAATACAGTTATTAAAGAATACACTGATTAAAATATGAATTTGTGTAAAATATGAGTGTTTATTAACCCACTAATTATCACCATTTAGCTGAAGGCTTAACGGAGTGATGTTTCTAGATGCCTGTAAAGACAATTACAGTGGTACCTCAAGATACGAGTGCCCTAACATACGAGATTTTTGAGATACGAGCCGTCGAGCGAGCGATTTTTGCTTTGAAATATGAGCAACAGTTGAGATAGGAGTCATCGCGCCGATATGCCAGCTGCACACGACCCACCAGTTTACCGTGACTCGAGCGTCTCATAGTTTCCCACGCCTCAAGGTTACGGACCGAATGAAACTCGTATCTCGAGGTACCACTGTACTCTGATATGAAAATGCCTGTGTTTTCTTGGGTGACCGAATAGCAGGTCCTGCTCAGACTACTGTGGTCTGTTGCTGCACTCACAGCTGAAAGGAGTGCTGTATTTCAGTTCTAGGGGAGTGAAATGAAATTGGAGATTGCCTTTCCCGTGTTCGGAATTCTATTAAGGACCCCAGAGGTAGTATTCGGCTGCATGACAGTATGTAAGTTCTTTCGGGACAGGTGTTATGTTCAAATCGCTTAGTATATACTTCAGTGGTTTTCACTAGTTCTGGGAAATGTCGAACATATAATAAACAGAAAAACATGGTATACCTCTCCCAGGTCCCCATCAGCTAGCGTCAGCTATTATCGATTCACCGCCAATTGTTTCACACATGCCCTCACCGCTTCCACTTCCCACGTTATTCTGAAGCAAAGCCTAACCGTTACATACTTTCCCAGACTTTAATTTGCATAGAGCGGATGGGCCACTAACTGGTTTGGCTCAGTGGATGGAGCGTTGGCCTGCAGACTGAAGGGTTCCAGGTTCAATTCTGGTCAGGGGCATGTACCTTGGTTGCGGGCACATCCCCAGTAAAGGGTGTGCAGGAGGCAGCTGATCGATGTTTCTCTCTCATGGATGTTTCTAACTCTCTATCCCTCTCCCTTCCTCTCTGTAAAACATCAATAAAATATATTTTTTTAAAAAAAGAACCAATAAGCGGGCAACCCCGAGTTTACAGGTAGGGTGCCCCTGCCTGACCCTGCCCTCCTGGTTGGTAAGATTTTGGAAACCACAGCAGGAAGCTCTTCCTGATTGGCCGGAAGAGGGTAAATCAGTGTTCCTTAAACTGTGATGTGCCTCCACAATTACCTGTGCATCTTGTTTCAATGCTTATTCTGATGTGATAGATGCGGGGCGGGCCTGAGATTCCAGATTCCCCCCGGTGCAGGTATTAGAAAACTGGTGGGGAAATCTTCCAAAAACCTCGCATATGTTTGTGCCTCTAGAATTGCCTCACATGGACAAGTGCCCGCTTTAGCGCCGGTGTTGCCAGTCTTGATGGTCACGTCCATTTCTTTTCATTGGAATCATAAACCAGCCAGCTTGAGCCAATGTAACTCAAGTGAAGTCTGACAGTTAGGGGCCATTCTTACTTTTAAACTCACTTTTTCCTCCTCTAATGTGGATGCTTTCTAATCAACTAGACCACCCGGGGGGCAGAACTCACACTTTGTAATGATTAGGGGGGATAGTGATGGTCAAGGTGAATGGTCCTCACTGCCCTTCCCCCCCCCAACACCCCCTAGTCTCGCCTGTCACATCCATTACTTGACACATTGTGTTTAGCTGGGGATTTTCCAGGAGAGCTCAGCAATCCTCCTTCTATCTTGCCCGGGCTGTGTGTTTACATGGTAAACATTTCTGTAAAAGAAAGGGAAACATTCACCTTAAAACATCTTACAAAATCATCCTTTAGAGATGAATGGAGAGGAAAGAGCAGACATTTCATAATTACCAAGTGAATCATATTATCAAAATGTGAATGATAGAGCAAAAACTTAATAATATTGCTTACAGTACAGTAATACTTGCTTAGGTTTATTTAGGAGTCTACAGATAGAACCTTTGCTATACATCATTTCATCTGACTTTATCAGCAATCCAGCAGACACTCTTAGCTCCATTTTAAAGATGAGAAAATTGAGGCTTAGGAAAGTCATGTAAATGCCCAGTGTTATACCTCCAGGCAAGGTTCGAGCCGGGATATGAGCGTGAGTTTTCTGACTCAAAACCAAATACCTATAGGCATATGCCAACCAAGAATAACATATAACTGTAAACACATCGGTCCACGGCTACCTCAAAGTGTATGCACCACTCAGCATTTAACCAGGAAAAGGGAACCAGTCTGGGTATTTCATACTAGATTATTTACTTATTTATTTTTCTTACAGAGAGGAAGGGAGAGGGATAGAGAGCTAGAAACATCGATGAGAGAGAGACATCGATCAGCTGCCTCTTGCACGCTCCCCACCAGGGATGTGCCCGCAAACAAGGTACATGCCCTTGACTGGAATCGAACCTGGGACCTTTCAGTCCGCAGGCCTATGCTCTATCCACTGAGCCAAACCGGTCTCGGCAGCAATTCATTTTTGAGTGGTTTTCGGGACCCCAAACAGGAATGGCTCGGGAGTCTCCCCAGGTGAGAGGCAGTGGGGTGCATTAGCCCTGGTCTTGCACATCTCGATGGCCACGTCCATGTGCTCAGCGGATTGGTGTAGTTATGCATTGGAAGCCTCTGTTGCTTTTGGGGACGCAGGGACCAAAGCCCCAGTGACCCCACAAAGGACTGCGTCAGTGAGTATCTTGGCAAGCAGATGGCAAAAGGAACGCTGCCAAATGCCCCATCAGGAGAACTGGTTTGGCAACAAGCGGACAGACCGAGGGGACGGGCATACACCAGCCATTCTTCTCCGCGCTCTTTAATTAGCCTGGTTAAAACAGGCCTTTGAACCTTTGTTCCTTTGCTGAGCCTTTCTCCACTGGCTGGATTGCATTGGCTGGATTTCGCCGGATTCTGGGCTCCTCTCGGCCACCACCCTCCCTCTACCCCCGAATTCCATTTCCCCTCTCTCTTAAAAGTTAAGTTTGTTTGCAGGATTTTTTTTTCCCCGCTTCATTCCCCAACCTTCTGTGTAGATAATTGGAGACATCTGATGCCCTTAAAGCAAAACTGTAAAACCCTGGCATCCGAGAATCATTTCTGTGGTTCGTAACACAGCGGTGCGAACTCTGGCCAGTGAAAAGGGAAACTCTGGTCATTTGGGTTCAGGATTGGGGAGAGATAAAAGGGAAACCCGATACCTTATTCAAGGCCAGGTGCACAATAGCGTCTCAAAAAGAGAAATGCTCCCTGAATGGATGGGAAGAAGCAGAATGTACAGTGCCCCGTTCATTTCCTCTGACAGGTGCCCTTTTGTTGCAGATACACATAAAGCGTTTTATAAGCAGGCAACTAATATCTTGGTAGTTTTTCTAGGGACTTATTCAATAAACCCTAAAAATAATAAGCTCCTTCAAGGTTTTGTTTAGGCTCAGGCCTTTTCCGGAGCTAGTGCCTCCGCTCTCTGCGTTGTTGAGTTTGTGATGAAGTTGGGGCTCTGCGTATGTTGAGTCACTGGATCAGCTTGATCACTTTTTTTCTTCATCACTTTTATAATCTGTAGCTTTAAATATGTCTGATGCACGTTTTTAAACAGAGAATAACATAAGAACCATCCAATTCTATCGAAGTTAACATTTCTCCTATGCTTGCCTTATATTTATTTCAAGCAATAAAGTATTACAGTTAGAGCTGAAAGTCCCTTTGTTCGCTGACTAATCTGATTACCATTTTCTCTTCCCAATGGTAACTATTATCCTCACTTTTGTGTTTAACAGCTTTTCTTCGATTAATTTTAATCTCATTACTCCAGACCTATAGATTCAAAAAAACAATATTGACATGTTTTGAAATTTGCATAAAACGTAGAACATTGTCTGTGTCATTCTGTAACTTGTTTTATGAGTCAGACGTTCATACACGCAGCCCTGCTGTATTTATCTTTCACTGCTCTGAGTAATGCTATGAAGGAATACAGTCCCATTTATTTATGTGCTCTCCTATTGATAGATATTTAGGTTACTCCCAATTTCTTGCTCCTGCAAACAATGCTGCCACGAACAATTATGTCACATGTCCTTCTGGCACATGGGAAAAAAGCTCTAGGCAGTGGATCTCAGCCTTTCCTATGCATTCGAATGGCCTGAGAGATTTAAGTCCCAGTCAGGCTGCGCTCAGCCCAATTACGTACAAGTCACTGGAAGTGGGAACTAGGCATCTGTATTTTTAAAATATATTTTATTGATTTTTTTACAGAGAGGAAGGGAGAGGGATAGAGAGTGAGAAACATCGATGAGAGAGACATCGATCAGCTGCCTCCTGCACACTCCCCACTGGGGATGTTCCCGCAACCAAGGGACATGCCCTTGACCAGAATCGAACCTGGGACCTTGCAGTACTCAGGCTGACGCTCTATCCACTGAGCCAAACTGGTTAGGGCGGCATCTGTGTGTTTTTTAAGGCTCCCCCAGATCTTTCCAATGTGCAGCCAGCATTGAAAACCACTGCTTTAGAATATATATCTAGAAATGCAATTTCTGGGTCCGAGGGCTTGATCCTCTTCAGCTTTTTAGATATGTGCATATTTCTTCCATCCCTTCCACCAAAATAAGGACTTCACCTTGACCCTGTTTAAAAGCACAACCCATCACTAATTGCATTATCCCAAGTAACTTGTTATCATGGAGTATCTCGTTGCAGGGTTTGATGCTACTACTTACCTTTGCTTCTAACTTTGTGTCTTGAATTGGGTTCTCTAGAGATGGAGCCGGAGACAAAATTCTAGTGTATAAAATGTATTGAGAGAGCACTTTCAGGAGGAACTTGTAAGGAAGGGAAGGAAGCAGAATGCGGAAGGGGACATTGCTGAGCTACAGTGTGGTCGCAGAGAGAGCCCAGCTTTGCTCTGATCTACAGAGGGAGGGCTGTTGTATGCTCTGTCCGTCAGCCATTGGCTGGGAGCTTCCCTGGGCGGTAGGTAGCTCTAACTTCCCAGGCAAGGTGGCTCTCATCAGCCAAGGACAACTCTCCTTGAAAGGGAGCAGTTGTGAGACACTAGCAGCCTCTACTTACCATAACTGTAGGATGGGTGTATACACCTGGTAAAGGGGATTTCATGGGGCATCACTGTCTCTACTACCCTCTGGGATGCAATATCTTCACCAATACAGCTCCTAGGGCAATGGAAGCTAAAGAGAAAATAAACAAATGGGACTACATCAAAATAAAAAGCTTCTGCACAGCAAAAAAAAACCATCAACACAACAACAAGAAAGCCCACTGCATGGGAGAACATATTTGCCAATGATATCAATGATAAGAGTTTAATCTCTAACATTTACAGGGAACTCATAAAACTTCACAAAAGGAAGATAAACAACCTAATAAAAAAAATGGGCAATAGACCTAAATAGATTCTTTTCCAAAGAGGACACAAGGAAGGCCAAGAGACATATGAAAACATGCTCAAAGTCACTAATCCTCCAAGAGATGCAGATCAATATGACAACGCGGTACCATCTCACACCTGTCAGAATGGCTATCATGAGCATGTCTTTGCTGTTTTCATCTTAATCCTGGAATTCAGTCTGGGACTGTCAGTGTACCCGGATGCCACTCTGACTGCATGTTGAGGAGCATTCTAAGGCGCATGTGTGAACTGATGCCCAGGATGAGTGGCATGGTGAAATTAATCCCCTGTAGATGGGAAAGGACGGCCAGTGCCTTTCCCAGTCTGGCCTCCCAGAGACGATTCCAAGATGGGGCTGGGAGGCACGGAAAGCAAACAGCAGACCCAGGAGCCTCGGATGCAATTGCTTCCTTAAGCCGTAAACCCGGGGCAACCAGATGACCGGAGTGAATGTTTGCGAGGCTGAGGTCAGCTTTTATTTTGCTGGGAGCCTTCCTTGATTCTGATGGCGTCTTATCATTTGTTTGTCATCTGGAGGTTGTGCAAGGGGAGGAAAGAACCCTTAGAAATGTCCCAACTGTGATTCCATTGTTGCCTGTGGTGATGTCTGGCCACGTTTCCTCCCGGGGTGTCTGGTTCGCGCTTGCCCTCTGAAGAGGCAGGATCAGAAATCAGTGGCTGAGTCTGCAGCTCCCTCTCCATGGGGGGGGGAGGAGGGGCAGGGAAAGGAGTCTGTGAGCTTGAACATGGCAGCTTGATGTGGAAGGCATGTCTCTGGAGATATCTTCGGCTGCTCCTTCAGGAGAGAGGGGCGAGGCTTTGAAGCAGCACAGAATATAGAAAAGTGTGGGGGGACTTGGGGGTCTTCATTCCGCCACTATCAGATGTGGGAGTTCCCATAGCCTGGACCCTTAACTATTCACAGGCTCTTTTTCCAACTGAAAGTGGAGAAAAACAAACGTTTCTTAAAGGCAGTTTGGATGATTAAATGCGATAGCGTTATATGCATCGCCTGTGACATTGTAAATACTCAATGAGTGGCAGCTTTTACGGCTTCCTGAGAAAGCTCTATGCATTCCTGGTTTGGGGGAGTGAAGACATAGCTACATCTAACAGCCCTGCTTGGCGAGACCAAGAAACATATCAGGATATTTTGAAGGATTTACTTCCCCGAGACACCAGCCAAGGAGGGAAAACAGAAGGTTGTAGGCATCCCATCAAGCTATGGGGCAGGGTGACCGGAAGTATAAACTCTTCCAGGACAGTGACAATGTCAGATGTCCCATCTCAGTGGGCAACCAAGTGTACAGATGTGCGATTCATAAAATAGAATCACTCTATGGGAGAAAATGCAGCGCTAGGCGGATCTACTTGGGAGTATTAGAACGCTTCAGAGCACTTTGAAAGAAAGCAGTTTCTTTGCAGGTTGCTTTTGGTGTTTACCACTGGACTTTAAACTGTTTGGTGGAGAGTGTATTTAAGGTTAATTCTTGGTTCACCTCCCACTGGCCTCACTGATATTTGGAGATGTTTTTCCAAAGCTCAGCAGGGACCGGCTGCCCAGGGAGGGTCGGGGGGACAAAGTGTCCTGGCCAGTCCGTTGTCCCCGAACAGTTTGACCCTCTGTGATGAGGGAGGGAGAGCGGAGGGCAGTGGACAGGCGGTCGTTCTCTCTTTCTCGGTCTGGAGCCTTCTCCACGCTCCAGTTGGCAAATATGCTTTTCAGTGTTCAGGCTGACGCTCAAGTGCAGGCACAAGGACAGCAATGCCATGGGACTTAACAACGTAAGGAGTCGGAGCTTCCTACGCTGCCAACGCATCTACTTGCAAACCAAGTGAAGGGGAGGGAGGAATCTCAGTCCACCTGTACAGCCCGATTTTATCCACTCTCTTGCCAGAAACGCCCCCATTTTCCTTTGAGACCCAGTCCACCCGACATAAGCTTTCTCTCTCTTGTCCTTCCTGCGTCTTGAGACTCCACTTCCCACCTGCCTAGTCCCCAGCGCTGACTGTGAACGTGCTCTTGAAAAACGACCTAATCTTTCCAGAACCTAATAAATAAATAAATAAGTAAGTAAATAAGTAAATAAATAAATAAATAAAAGCAGTATTTCTCTCGCCTTCCTGGCCCACACATACTTTTAATTACACCCTATGTGTTTCTGGAGGGAGAAGGGTTATTTGAATTCTTGACATTTGCTCCGGCAGTGGTGGGCACATTCACTTATCGTAAACATTGACTTTTTGACAATGGCAGAACCACGATTCTTTTTGGCTTCGCGTTTTTAAATGATCCCTTTGTGCGAGTGGAAGCCCTGTGTGATGACGGTGATGCTGGAGAAGGGAAGGTTCAGGACCAGAAGGCCTCAGGAACTTTTTTTTTTTGCTGAAAGAAAGACTTATCTAACACCTTCAACTATATGCTAAGGATCGGCCTGCAGGCATTCCAAATACCAGACCACTTCATCCTTATCTCGAGATTGAGATTACCGTTATCTTCATTTTTCAGAGGAGGAAATGGAAGAGCAGAGAGGTCAAGTCACTTGCCCAAGGTTCTTCTGAAGGCTGTCATCGGAAGCCAGGAATTCTGCCTCTGGCATCCAGGCTCTGAGCTCTGAGCCCTGGGCTGTGTTCCCTTAGTTTTTACTGTGAAAGGGATGAGCTGTCTTATTTCTAAATTCTACAGTAGGACAAATAATGACGGAGGACAGTGATAGCTTCAGAGGGTGTTTCTTTATTATTTTATTTTTATAATAAATTTTATTGGTTTGTTTTTGTTGTTTTTTTTTTTTACAGAGAGGAAGGGAGAGGGATAGTTAGAAACATTAATGAGAGAGCACATCCATCAGCTGCCTCCTGCACACCCCCTACTGGGGATGTGCCTACAACCGATGTACATGCCCTTGACCAGAATCGAACCTGGTACCCTTCAGTTCACAGGCCAACGCTCTATCCACTGAGCCAAACCAGTTAGGGCCAAAGGCTGTTTCTTTAGCCACAGCACCTGACTTTTATCATTTTTGCCCCTATCCATATGCCAAAGTCCTTCTTTCGGATACAAAATTCTGAGGTGTAGTTTCTACTTCCCCCATTCTCCAATGTCACCACTGAGGACGAAAGACACTCCTTGAATGAACTGGTGTCCCAAAGACAATTCTGAGACATACCCATCCAGCATGATGCTTAAAACAAACGGTTCCCAGGCAGGAATTTGGGGAGGAGACACTGCATTCCATGCCTCACCCTCTTGGAAGTCACAAGGCACATGAATTTGTTAAAGGAGCGTAGATGTCCCACAATAGAGAAACCTATTCAACTTGGATTATTTAAGTGTTTACCGGTCTTGTTTTACCACGAAATCTACTCTTGGCATCGTTTTTTATTAATGTACGCTAGAGCTGGGCTTTTGGAAGATAGTAGGAACATCCTGGCTTACGCATTTTTTTGTAAGTTCTTTGTACCCATCTGTGTATATATAGCTGGATAAATATTAGAAACAACAGGAGTCGTCTGAAAAAAGGATTACATATTTTCCACCTCTTGGGATTCTCAACTAACAAGACGTGTGCTTCATCCATAGCTCTCCTTACGGTGAAAATATTTACTTAAATACCAGTACAGGCTGTAAAGATGTGAAACGGACCTGCGAAGCATCTCTCTGCCTTCCATCCCTCCTGCTTCGATGCCAGCTTCAGAATGTGGTCATATGTTCATTTCCCCCCACCTGCTCCTTACATCATGTTTTCTCTCCATGTATTCTTGGGCTCTTTCTATGTTTATTTTCCCGTCTTTCCGCTGCATTTTCCTCTGCCTCCTCTCCTTGTCAGGATTCCCAAAGGCAAGGATGTCCAGGCAGAGAGAGGCCGGGCAGTTGGCTGAGTACCATTCCCTAAACACTGAGCCCGGGCCACCTCATGCAGCTGCAGAGTTTCTGTTTGTTGATTTCTTTTTCTTTCTTTCTTTCTTTCTTTCTTTCTTTCTTTCTTTCTTTCTTTCTTTCTTTCTTTTTAAAATATATTTTGTTGATTTTTTATAGAGAGAAAAGGAGAGAGACAGAAAGTCAGAAACATCAATGAGAGAGAGACATCCATTAGCCGCCTCCTGCATGCCCCACAGTGGAGATGTGCCCACAAGCAAGGTACATGCCCCCGACTGGAATCGAACCTGGGACCTTTCAGTCCTCAGGCCGACACTCTATCCACCGAGCCAAACCGGTCTCGGCTGTTTGTTGATTTCTTTATTATTTTTATAAGATCCACTTGCAAAAAGGCATTCCTTCACTCCATTTCCTCCTCGTCTTCTTGTATACTTGGTAAATTTGAAATTAAAACACAACAAAGCACACGCACCGGCTTAAAAATAAAACCGCTAACTCTAAAGGAAGGAATAAGATAAAACGAAGTGTGAAAACTTCCTCTTATCTGAGTAGTATTCCATCTTTCCAAAAGCTGCTGATAGGTCCATGTGTATCATTCCACAGAGATTTGTTCAGTTCCCTGTGTATATGCGTTTGTATGAATCTCTCTGTGTCTTTCAAATAATACATACTATTCATTATCTTGCATTTTAGTTAACTTAATAACAAATCTTAGAACACTTTCCAGTTCCAAATGAGCTACTCATTTATGTCATCAGATACGTGCCTAATATTTCAAACTCTATAACTTACTGAGCCAGTCACCACTGGCAGACATAGGATTTCCTATTTTCTGCTATCAACATTGGGGCACTGTATACTCCGCTATTTATAACTTGCGTTCCTCTTGCAGGTGTATCTGGAAATTGCCAGTTCAAAGGGTGGTTTGTTTTCTGGCTGGAGAGATACTGCCAGATTGCCCTCCAATTAGGCTGTATTGCTTAGGCTTTTACCAAACTCTGTCTGAGAGCCTTCCTTCTTATAACCTGCGACAACTCTGTATATGACTAAGCTTTTAACCTTTGCTCGTCTGAAATAAGTAATTCCAGCTATATTTCCTTCCTTCAAACGACAACTCTCATTTTCATTGCGATTTCCTTTAGAAACACCTTAGATTACATTCTCTCGCGTAATCTGCATCGTGAAGAGTGATGTTGCGGCTGGGGTGATTTTCCATGCGAGGAAGCTGAGGCTCCAAGAGGTAAAGCGACTTATCAAAGCGAAGCAGCGTGGGAACAGACATCCAAACCAGCTTTCCTGAAAAACACAAACAAAAACAAACCGGGCTCCTGACTCACCGTTTAATTTGTTTGCACTGAATCGCATTGTCTCCGCGACGAGAATGCGGTGGCAACGCTGTGTGGGAGTCTGTGCGTAATGCGGCCCCGGGACCCGAGACGCAGGGAACGGAGCTGAATGGAGGATCTTTCTCTCCTGTCCCCACCCATCCCCCCTTAGTGCTCTGCAAAATCCACATTGGAGCCTCCGCTGCTTCCCTCTCCATCATCTGATCTCATTCTCAGGCCCAGCATTATTATTCCTCATCTGACTGGCATCCAAATCACCACTTTGCGGGTCCCTCTGAAATAGAACCAGCGAAGATGGAATGAAGTGCCACGCGTTAAATTTAAGGGAGAACCGCGTAAGAACCTTGTCACCTGGCGTCTACAAAGTGCTCAGTCACAGAAGCAGCATACACCGGCTGCCTCTGCAATCCCTTATTTTCAGACACGTTCTCCAGAGAGATGGGGAATATTAGACGCTCTGCTTATTAAAGTCCTGTTGTCCTTGGGCTGATAGTGCTAGAGACCCTTCAGGGCCTTTTTAATCTCTACTGTTCTCTTCTTGCAAAAAAAAAAAAAAAAGGATGTTTTGCTCATTCTTGGCAAGATGGAGGCTTACCACGTGGCATTCAGTCTCACCTTTTTCTAGCACGCCTTCCTGAGAGGCTGGGAAGCTAGAAACTGCATTTCCTAAACGCTCCGGCTGCTGGGTTCTAGCTGGAAATTAGATTTTGACGAGTGGATGTATCTGTGCCTTCCTGGATCTGCTGGGGGTTTTCCAGGTTCACTGGTTTCTAGGGAATAAATCTGTGACATGTTTTCCCTTT
>PVJN01043950.1:0-17556 GCA_004026805.1 Lasiurus borealis | reverse complement strand
AAGCACCACCGTTCAGGGAGAAGCACCACCGTTCAGGGGAGAAGCACCACCGTTCAGGGAGAAGCACCACCATTTGGGAAGAAGCACCACCGTTCAGGGAGAAGCACCACCATTCAGGGGAGAAGCACCACCGTTCAGGGGAGAAGCACCACCGTTCAGGGAGAAGCACAGCTGTTCAGGGAGAAGCACTTCAGATGGCATTTGCTCAGGGTGTGCCAGATCCCTGTCTGGATTTCCACAGTGCTCTGCTCCGAGGGCAGTGCTGGATGAATATACCCACACATGGCTCTGTTCTCAGTGGGAGGAGGGGAGTGAAAGAGTCGTGCTCTACTTCCTGGGAGAATCACACCAAGCAGTGCCCTCGCTTTCCTCCCACTGCTGCCTGTTTCTAGGGCAATGCACAAGCAGCTTAGGGGTTAGCAATGCTTCTTTACATGCTGTGTTTAAAAAGAAACAGCCTGGCACTGCCGGTGTGACTCAGTGGTTGAGTATTGACCCATCAACCAGGAGATCACCGTTTGATTCCCAGTCAGGGCACATGCCCGGGTTGCAGGCTCCATCCCCAGGAGGGGGGTCTATTGTCCCATCTCCGGCAGGGAGGAATCCTCTCTTCAGAGGGGTCTGTGGGACCCCAGGACCCCTGCAACTTAGGGAGCATGTGACACAGTGCCTGGTACAGATTTTCAGAGGTTAGGATAGGTGAAAATGGGGAGAGGAGAGGATATAGGTGAGAAGAAAGGGGAGAAAAGAATCCTTGCGTGAGTCTCTCTACTTTCCTGTGGAAGTCATTTCCTCAGAGTCATGAGGATTAAAAGGGAGCACGAACGTTCAGGACCAAGCACCGTGCCTGGCAATGGGCAGGAGCTTGCTGACCTGGGCCTTTTCCTCTGGGGCTGGGTGTGGGAACAGGGACAGGTGTAGCCTCAGCTCTCCCCTGAGGCCCTCAGAGCAGAGGAACCACTCTTGAGCAGGGCCCCGAGTGATTGGGAGGCAGAAGCAGATACCCGGACTCACCGAGCCCACGATGTCCCCTCTCTCCTTTTTCTGCCCAGGCATCCTTTGAAGTGTCGGTGGAGGCGCGGAGTTGCCCGGGCAAACACACGGAGCACACGTTCACCCTGCGGCCCGTGGGGTTCCGGGACAGCCTGGAGGTGGGGGTCACCTACAACTGCAGGTGCGGCTGCAGCGCGGGGCAGGAGCCGGACAGCCCCCGGTGCAGCGGGAACGGGACCTACGTCTGCGGTCTGTGCGAGTGCAACCCCAGCTACCTGGGCAGCAGGTGCGAGTGCCAGGAAGGGGAGAACCCGAGCGGGCACCAGAACCTGTGCCGCGAGGCAGCGGGCAAGCCGCTGTGCAGCGGGCGCGGGCAGTGCAGCTGCAGCCAGTGCTCCTGCTTCGAGAGCGAGTTCGGGAAGATCTATGGGCCTTTCTGCGAGTGTGACAACTTCTCCTGTGCCAGGAACAGAGGCGTCCTCTGCTCAGGTAGGCACCCCCGGGCCAGCACTCCAGCTGTGAGGCAGGCTTTAGTCCCCGGTGCTGTGAGGACACCCCCAAAGCATGCCTTTACCTTCCTACCCCTGACCTCCTGGGAGGCAACAGGAAGGATGGGGACCAGTGTGTCAAATACAAAAGCAGGAGAAGGCGCCGCCGCACGATGTGGGCTCTCAGCCTTGGAGGCCTTTGTCACGGCTCACCCAGGACTCGCCTGCACAGCATTCCTGGCAGGCAGATGTCCGTCTCTTTTGATTGCCTCCTGGACGGGGGGCTCGCTGCGGCTGGTAGTGGTTAATCCTGTGTGGGTCGTCGCATTCGTGTCTGAGGGCAGCTTTAAGTGACCAGTGACTTAGTGACGGAAGACAGCACAGGTTTATTCTGCTCTAGTTCTGGAAGTCGAAATCTGAGATGGGTGCTACTTGACTACAGTCCAGGTGTCGGTCGTCAGGGCTGCGTTCCTCCTCACGGCCCTGGGGGAGAACCCACTTCCGGCCTTTCCTGGTTTCTGGGAGCCACCAGCCTCCCTTAGCCTGAAGCTCCCGCCGCCAGGTCCAAAGCAAGCAGTGCAGCGCCCGCAGATGCCACATCTCTCTGACGCTCCTGCCTCCCTCCTGAAAGGGTCGCCCAGGAAAGTCTCCCACCTTCAGGCCCTTGACTTAATCATAGCTGCAAAGCCCCTTGTACCACATCCGGTCACACGGACGCAGCTTCGGGGATGAGGCTGTGGACATCTTTGGGGCGGGGAGATATTCTGCCTCCCACATGGTTTGAAAGCTTCTTACAATGAACAAAAAATTGTTCCTCAGTTACTTTTCCCCTATGGCGTACAGTCTAGATCCTCTCTCCACATGACAGCCTGTCAAACTTCTGGAGCGTCTGTCTGTTTCTCTGCCCTTCTCCAGGCCTCTCCCAGGGGGCTCTGTCGTTTTGTGCCGTGTGCTTCCCAGACGCGGGCGCGGTATTTGTCCTTCTGCGTAACGGGGCTCAGCCCAGGGCTCAGAGGGGCATTTGCTTCCTGTGGTCTGCCCCGGCCACTTCCATCAACACATCCTAGCGATGATACCTTCACTTTTCTGTTCGACAGTCACATTATACTATGGAGCTTGTTTTTAACTTGACTGCCAACATTTGAAGCTCTTCAACTTTTTTTGAAGCACAATCCAGCCAAGTTTTTATTGTGTCATGTTTGAGCACTTGGATTGATAAATCTGGGCATAGGACTTTACAAGGATTCCAGTGGGATTACAGTTGGGCGGTTCCCATTTCTGGGAGTGGTATGCTGATGAGATAGTGTAAGATCATGTCTCCTGAGGGCCGTTCCATCCCACACAGGGCCCCTGCACGTGGAGGAAGCAGAACTGTTGTAGGTGGGACTGTAGTGTCTTCTGCTGTGGGTCCTGTTGTGTATTCCGTGTGTATTCATTCTATTGTCTCCAGGATTCCTTCCCAAGAATGGCCTTCCGGTTGGGAAGCGTTGTTCTGAAAGGAACTTAAGAGTGCCGCAGGGGAGATAAAGCACAGTTATGTGAAGCCAACCACAACATAGAAATGAGCCGTCCCTGTGAGCAGAAGAAGCAAGTGCTGAGGGCTGTACAGATGTGGGTCAGCAAGTGAGACCTCCCAGGGCTGACCACTCCGTGAGACACGCATGAGTGCACCCATGGGTGCAGTGGGACCAACATGTTCAAAAGTTAGAGTTGCTCCAGAAAGTGCAGGACACCGGAATGCCACAGAAGGGTTAGGATTTGGTGTGCTGAACATGCAACAGGGGCCCGATCTCCCCGTCCAGGGATGATGGATTGGCTTAACTGGCTGGATTAGCAGAAAACATGCTTAGGATCAGGCAGACCTGGCTCTGATTCCAGTAACACCACATGCTGCTGGGTCACGTGGGCACAGAGTTCTGAGCAACAGAGGAATGTAGAGGAAGCACCTAGCTCTTTGCCTGGCACAAAAGGAGGGTGCACTGACCCCCGACTTCCTTGAGAGTCAGTGCCACAGTTGCTGCTGTGAGGGGGAGGGGCAACTTTCCTCTCTGGCCGGAGCGGGGGCACCCCGAGTCCCCCTATAAATCTCTGGCTTGCCTAAGAGTCCAGGCAGGGTTGGAGTCCCAGCGGTGGGATGGCGTCCCAGTCCCTGAGCAGCTACCATAAAAGCTCCAGGGAGCCTGGCAGTGTCTGCAGTTGGCTTTCAGCGGTGTTTGTTTCGTTTTTAAACATTTTAGCAAATATTTTCACAGAACTGTCACTCCTCTCCCCTCAGGAGCCAGAAATAATCCTCCGATAGGTCCTCACCCAGAGGCTGCTGCGTCCACCCTGCCAGGGAGCCAGGGCTTCCAAGTCAGTGACATGCACGCTCTGTCCCCACAGTTTATCCGCCCGCCTACTGCACGGATTGTCCCGGACTCGGCTCTGCTGTCTCTAATGTGGCCCACACCCCTCGTGTCTGCATTGTTTGAGGATTGAAGAAGGCGTAGATAGAGGGCCTGGCCTGGGGCTTGGCAGGAAACAGCCCATCCCAGGCGGATGGATAGAGGTCTCCTCTCCCTCTCAGATGTGACTGAATGGGCCCTGAGCTGGAGGTGAAGGGCGAGTGCTGGACGAGGGGTGCGTGGCCTCAGTCGTGCGTGAGACCTCCTCACTTTGGAAACAGGAATTGTCTTGTCTGTAGCTGAGTGGAAGTGCAGCTTTCTTGCTGCAAAACACACAGCTCCGAGTTAGTCTGGCCCTTCTGTCTGCCAGCCCCGTGCTCTCCCTCCCCGCTCCCTCCATGGAGACACGCAGGTACGAGAAGCCTTTCAGGTCCCACATGCACGATGCTTCAAGTCACTAACTGCCGGGATTGCTGACCTGCGGTGTCGTTTCCCCCACACTGGGAACGTCGTGCCCATTCTTAAAGAAAACGGAAAAATACCAGGAAGTTGAAGGATGTGTGGTCCTTCTGTGCCGTCCGTCTCCTTGGTGACGGGGACTGATTGGGCCACCTGGTGAGCCAGATAAGGAAATTCTGTCACCCTCACTGGTTCCCATGTGCACCGTCAAAAGCATGACTAGTTAGGTGGGGGGTACTGCTGGAGTCTGGAATGTTCTGAAGAGGAGAAAGGAAGATATTCATAATTCCACCACTCATGCTTTCAGAGTTAGTATTTTTCCTTCTGGACTTTTCTCAAAGTTAGCGTGTGTCTGTGGCCTTGTACAGTTTTGTGTCTTGCTCCCCTTTCGCCGCCCTCCCCCCCCTACACTATTATATCCTAAGAAGAACCGGAAGTTCAGTTATTTTACTCCCATCACCGACTGGGCCATTTTGACGCTTTCCATCGCATCCCCAGCGAGCCTCCTTTCCCCCTTCACTTTAAAGCAACAGCGAGTTGAAACGTAAAGCTTTCCAAGTCCTCCTGGGGAAAGCAGTTTCTGGAATGAGGTCACTGTTGTTTTGATTATTGAGGCAGGACTTGAAACGAGCCAGCTCCGGGCAGGACTTCATAACACGCCCAGGCGGCGGCTCCTTGAGCACCCATGCAGCTCCCAGCCCTCCGCTCCTTCCTTGTCTCTCCAACCCGACAGAAGGTGGCTGTGAGCGGGTGTGGGAAGGTCTCCATTCCTCAGTTCCTCTGCAGCCGTGGCCAAGGCCTTGGAGCTCCCCACTCCGGGATTGTGCCTATTGGTTTTGAGCTCTTGGGCTGCTGCTCCATTTGGGGTTTTTGTGGGAGAAGTCTGTTTCCCAATAACCACTCTGGTCTTGAAGATGCTGACTCAGAGACTCCCGGGCAGCTGACATCAGCGTTCTCTCAGTCTTCCTCAGCCCTGGGCCCTGCAGCCCATCCTGCAAGGGGACTGTGGTTGTGGTTTGTCTTCAGAGGGGGATGGAAGTAGAGGTAGGGCCAGAACTGCTGGAACCCACTCCTTCCACTTCTCTCTGGTCTTTCCGTCTATGAGAGGCTTAGAGTCCATACCCCCAGCTCCCCCACCCGGAGCCAGGACCGAGGGGGAAATGCAAGCAATTACAGGTTCGTAGGAGGTCACACGCCATAAAAGTTAGCAGTGAGGCAGATCTGTCTAAGGTCTGGAAGCAATTGGACATCCATGCTATTACTCTGTGGCATACTGTCACGGGAACGCAGGGGCAGCTAGGCTGGTGTGTCTCCCTCTGGTTTCTGGAGGCAGCAGATCTGAGAAAGGTCCTGTCCACAGACGGTTTTTGTGTGTGCAGAGCAAGCTCCAGGGGCCATCGGGCGGGTTTCTGTTCCCTTGAGCCTCATAAAGTGTTGCTAATAGAATATGGGAAGCTGTTTTTACTGCAGTAAAATATTATTGCTCAGGCTTTGTTGCTCTTTGCTGGTTTCTGCACCCAAACAGTGCATTTCCTGGGATTCGAGTTACTCCTTTATGGTAAACTGTGGAGTCTCTGTACTTAAAATGACTGCACTGGGGTGTAATGAATAACTTGCGGATGGTCAGCCTGCTTCTTGGGGTTCACATAATGAGAGAATTTAAGTCAAGAAGGATATAGAATTTCTAACAGCACCCTTTTGGTCATGTGACTGTGAGATCCCCCAAGTAATCTAAATAAATTCTCATATATTTTACTGCATCTAACAGGCTATTTGGGCAGTTTATCCAGTCTGTAGATGTATTACATAGATGGTAACCTTTAATATGTGGCAGGTCAAGAGGCATCTGCAATTCTCTCCCAGACATTAAAAAAAAAAGAAGAAAAAAAAAAAAAGAACTACATAGCGACACTAGTGTTGTTAGTCCCAGCCACACAGCCAGCACCTATGCATACGCTCTGGGCCAGAGTGCTGGTTTCCAAAAGGCCCCGAGGTTCTGCGAAACCTCCCCACTTAGAAGTGCCTCTGACAGTGTGGCCTGCTTCTGGACTCCTTGATTCTTGCCAATGAAACACTTCCTGTGGCATCAGTTATCCCGATATGTTTATAGAAGAACTTGCCACCATATTTGTACCATTTTCTTCAGAAATGCAATTTTTACAGCCCGGTGGCCACTGCTGAGGCTGTGGGCGCAGATCTGCCTCCGTCACTGCATGGCACGGTGCGTGTTTTGTAAATGACTTGTTCCAGCACCATCTCCAGTGTGGCTCCATGACAGAGGACTCGCACAGTACCTTCCGAATGAACCAAGATTTGACATATTTTATTTCCCAGGAAAGGGGCTTCTTGGTGGGATGGCTCCCACGGTTTGGCCCAGGAGGGAGGGAGGCCTAGAAAGTTCTTCCCACAAATACTAATCTCTGCTCAGTTTGTTCATGGTTACCAGCTGCCACTTGCCAAGTATAGGCATTTTTCCTAGATAAAGTGGCCCTCTCCCTCAGGCATGTGCTACTCAGCAGGTGCCCTTACCTGGTGGGGAGTGTAAATGCTACCTCTCAGCAGAGGCCGTGAGGCTCACGTTCCATTTTGGAGGACTGAGGTTACGGTGGCTCTGAGAGCAGACCATGTGCCAGAATTCTTCAGTGACTATGATTATGAGGAATAATATACTCATTCAAGATGTTCTCACTGAAGAGCACTTAACAGAGTGGTTGAGGACCAGGGCATGTTCACATCTGGATTCGAAGCCTGGCAGTGCCCTTCTGCCTGTGACCTTCGACTCTCCGTGGACCCTCTCGACTGACAGGTGCCCCAGAGGGTCATCAATGAGCATCAAGTAGGGTCCTTCTGTGAAACCTCCGGCATACTGCCTCTTCCCCAGGGGTACCTGCCCACCCCCTTCCCAGAAGAACATTTCTTACAGATAAGCACCAGAGAGATTCGTGGCATTAAAGCAGGTCGGTGTTGGAAGTTCTCAATGGGTACCCATGGTCAGGACTTCTCTAACTATAACATCTGTATCTAGACATTGCTCAAGTTCAATTGAAAGTCCAAAAGGAACCGAAATGTAGGTCCCCCATCACCTAAGGACACAATGCATCTTTCAGGACCAGTCACCTACACCAGGCTGCTTAGAGCTGGAGTCAGCTTGCTGCCATCACTTGTCACTGGAGAAAGCTCTTTGGGAAAACCGAGTTTAATACGTCTCTGATCTTAGTCAGTGCAGCCACAGACATGGAACAGTGCTCTCTCACTGAGGGTCACTTGGTTTTCAGTAAGTTGCTGCTTTCTTCTCAGTCCACAAGAGCTCATTGAACAACCCTCATAGGCCGAGTGGGACTGGGTGCCGTGGGTGCAGAGTTGGAGTTGCTTGTGGTTTTGAATTAATTTCTAATTTTCTGTGGCCCCTGGAATTTCCCACTTCTCAGAAGCTTTCTGGGGTTGAGGAATGAGAATCTGAACCCTTTAAGCTTCTCCCCTCACCATCCAGATTTATATGAAACAGGAGCCCAAACCAGTTTGGCTCAGTGAATAGAGCGTCTGTCTGCAGACTGAAGGATCCCAGGTTCGATTCCGGTCTAGGGCATGTACCTTGGTTGGGGACACATCCCCAGTAGGGGGTGTGCAAGAGGCAGCTGATCAATGTCTCTCTCTCATCAATGTTTCTAACTATCCCTCTCCCTTCCTCTCTGTAAAAAAATCAATAAAATATATTTAAATATATGTATATATATATATATATATATGAGACAGGAAGTATTGGGAAGCCGCTTTGAGAACCTGCCCTGTCCCATATACTCTGATCTTAGCTTTGGGAACAGAATTTTCTTACTGCCCTTGCCCACCGCTCAGATCTTGTTTTTAGAAACATCTTATGCAACAATTCACCAGTGATTGTGAAGATGGAGTAATCTTAGCATGGGATCTCACCTCACTGCCCTTCTCTCTCTGCTTGGAAAGGGAAGTATAGGAGTAGGAGGACTCAATAAATGATTTTGAACTTCAAGCCTGGTCCTCAAGGTCAGAAAGTTTGGCTTGTGAAGGAAAAACAAAATTCCAAAAACATAGGAAAATCCTAGGAACACGTGAATATCATGTATAGATTTGGGTAGTATAAGCTTCTTTTCTTCCTTTCTTTTTCTAATCCTCACTGGAGGATATTTTTTCTCCCACTGATTTCTAGAGAACATGGAAGGGAGATAGGAGGGGGAGAGAGAGAAACATTCATGTGAGAGAGACACATTGATTGGTTGCCTCCCACCTGCACCCCTACTGGGACTGAGGAACCTGCAACTGAGGTACATGCCCTTGACCAGGAATTGAACTTGCAACCCTTTGGTCTGTGGACCGATGCTCTAACTACTGAGCAAATCCAGCCAGAGATAGCTTTTTAATATTATATAAGAACCTGTTAGAAAAACTTTTATTTTTAGTTAAATTGAAAACTATGGGAGACCTCTGTGACTGAAAGAGTAATTTTCAAGGTCCTTTTGGTTCTGTTTCTTGGGTGTTGAGCTGCCACTTTGAGTTTGGTCTTGATTTTGGAAACGGTGACATCATTGATTGCAGGCCTCTGCTGCTCAGTGCCTTTGGCCGGGTGGGGCGGGATTGGACGGAGCCCTGTTTTCCTTCAGGATGAGTGTCTGACTCTTAGAACTCTGACCTAAGAACTCCACCCAGATCCAGCTGCTCTTGGGTGTCTGGAAGTTGCTCTGAGCTAGTCTGACCTGCTGGAAGTTTTCATTCTTCTCTCCCGGGTACCTTCCTGAGCCTGTTGCCCTTTGACCTTCAGGAGGGGCCTCCTCTCACCCCAGCCCACAACCACTACCCCCAAAAGTCTTAATCAAGCGACTCCACTGTCCCCAAGCTAAAGAATGTACATCTCAGGTTGATATGCTATTCGACATCACTAGGTTGGTCTTCAGCAATAGGCGAATGTAATCATACAAGGAACATCTATTTTAATATCCCTTTTCTTTCCTGGGAAACAAACTGAGGCTAATTTGGTAGTACTTGGCATTCATCATGAGCAAGCACTAATAGTGGGATAAAGTAACACCATCAACCACACACAGGGGGTCAACCGTGTAGTACCTGCGTTCACTGTTCACATTTGAAGAAACGAAGGCCCAGAATCTAGACTAAAGCTCATTCCAATTCTTGACTATATATTCAGACAAGGAGAGCCTTGCAAAAAATAGCAACCTAACTTCTCTTTAATTTTACTAATTTTGATTAGCTGAGACCCTTCCCAAATATCTGGATTATGAGTTCAGCCATCCCTGCTACCAGCCAAGCATGTAGCCCACACTTTCCAAGTCTTAGCTAATAAGTGCTCCTTATTTTGGTCAACATTTTAGAAAACATTTAGTCTCTGTTTTCCTAAGTGGGTGTCTCTGGGTTACATAAGAATATATCAGACACAGTGGGCCAGGCTGAAGGACACACATGGACCAAGGGACCGGCTGAGATCCCCAACCTATGATTCTTATGTAATAAAAGGTACCGAGTGTTGCCCTTAGTGTCCAGCGGGTGACTGGCTTTGTTAATGCTTACGCTGACCCCCCTTTCCTTAAATGAACCTTCGTTGGCCTATGCTAATTTATAAAACACTCTGAACAGGATGATCTCATTGATTTGTCCTTCCTCTTCCAGGAGATGGATGTGGCTGTCACTGACCTGACCTCGTGGGAGGTTGTGGCTGAGGGGTTGGCATGGTGGCAGCACTCCTCAGTGAGGTTGGCCCAGAGCCTTGACCCAAGAAAAGCCCACCTCCCTTAACCCTCGAGGCTGGGGGCTGTCTTCTGGGCGGCTGCTTCCTGCCATCTCATGGCTTGACCGGACTCCTCAGCCAAGTGTCAGCGTGGCCCACGCATGTGACATTCCAAAGCAGCCCCATCCTGGAGATCCTGCACCAGGCTCGGAGCAGTGCTGAGGGTAGAATATGGCACCTGCTCACCAACCACAACAGTGTGAGGGTGTTCCAGGTTGAAAATAGAAACCCACACATGAATTCATGACTCCTCAGGTGTGCTTGGCATTTCCCCCAGAAATGCCTGCCAAGCAGATTGGGCAGGTTTAGCCAAAATCAGTATCAATCTGAAGTAGCCCTGTGGTTTTGTTTTTTTGGTGGTTTTTGTTTTGGCTGCAGGCCTTCTGTTTTCCTTTCTGAGTCAGCATTCTCAGGGTCCTCTGAGGACGATGGTTCGTCCCACTCAGTTGTTTACAGACTTCTTTGAACCCGGAAAGGTGAGGTCATTAAAGAACATGGGACTTTTCCATCTCTCCTTCATTACCTTAATCTCCCTGTGATCTGTAGAGTTGGGCCAGGGACCAAGACCTTGCCTTGCTGCTTTCGTGCGAAACGTGGAGGTAATCCGAGGGACTTGGTGGCCAGCAGGTGCATTGAGAAATCGGGTGTAAGACCAGAAGTCAAGCTAACCTTTGGGAGGGCTCGTGCCTTTGACAGTGGAGTACACTTTCTAGCCAGTGATGTCATTGCAGAAAGTAATGTTGAGGTTTGGGGAAGCTTGGCTTAAAGCCTTATTTGTTTAGCAGTGTGGTCCTGTTTGGCTGCACAGATACCTGTGGCCTAGCAGATGAAGGCAAAGGGTGAGGGGCTTGTCGGGGAATTGCCTGTTGCAAAGCACTCTTAGTTGACCTTGTCATGGCCAGTTCCTTGACACTAAGCCAAGCCCTGAGACTAAGGATGCATCATCGCTCGTATTTCTGAAGTCTTTCACCCCGAGCCTATGATATCCGAACAATGTGCAGGAACTATAGAGGGAACAAAGTCTCTGTTTGACTGTTTCCACGTCCTACTAGAGGAAAGGGAACTCTTGATCCTCTTTTCCTCTTGGTATCTGAAGTCTCTGGGTTTCTTGAAAATGTGTTAGGAATTTGAAGTATCTCAGGTGTCACACTTGAGCTCATAAGTATCATTAATACTCTGGGCCTTTTCTAATTTCCCACATTTGATGCCTGACCCCCAGTACATCAGGCTTGTCCTGATGATGTTCATAGCTTCCAACGACCGGCAACCATATTCTGTGTGCCTGACGCTATGCTAGGCATTGGACAAACAAAAATGAAACACCATCTACTTTGTATGGTATAGGCTAATGAGATGAAGCAAATGAGTAAATAAATAAACACTCTCCCTTTTAACTAAGTCTTCTGATCTGCTATAGAACATGTCCAGGTCTCTTCAATCTTTTAAAAAAAAATTATTAAATTTATTGGGTGTCATCTACATTAATAAAAGAATAAGATGCAAATTGACCATACCTTCAAAACACCCACCAGACAATCAGGAGTGAGTATGCAAATTAACCCAACAAAGATGATAGGTTAATTTGCATATCCAGGCACTGAGCAGCCCAGAGTGGGACACTTGCATCGTCACCATGGCAATGACACTGGCATTCTGTACCATTCCAGGCCTCTGGGCAGTGAGGGAAGGCCAAAAGGCAGAGCGAAGGTAGTGCTGGCAGTCAGGGGAAAGAAGGCCCATTCTTGCATGAATCTTTGTGCATTGGGCTTCTAGTTGGTTAATAAAATTCTATAAGTTTCAGGTGTACAGTTCTATAATACACCATCTATATATTGTATTGTGTGTTCATTAACCAAAATCATGTCTCCTTCATCACCATTTATCCCCCCTTTACCCTCTTCTACCTCCCCCCACCTCCACCCCTTTCTCTCTGATAATCACCACACTATTATCTGGGTCTATGAGGGTTTTTTGGGGAAAAGCAGGGGGGGTGGTTTCTTTTGCTTAATCTATTCACCTAGACCACCTTCTTACACCACACATAAGAATAAACTCAAAAATGGATTAAAGGCTTGAAATGTAAGACTCAAAACCATAGAAATCCCAGAAGAAGAAAAAAACATAGGCAGTAAAATCTCAGACATTTCTTATAGCAATATTTTTTCTGATATGTCTCCTCCAGCAAGAGAAATAAAAGAAATAAACAAACAAGTGGGACTACAGGTAAGAAAATGGCCAAGGGTGATTTACTGATAAGTGATAAAAAGCCAGCCTGTTGTACATTTTCAACTATGCCACACCCTGGGTCACCTTGAACATTGATCCTATTTGCTGTTTTAATTTTTATCATTTAATCATGACTGGATTATACTGGAGAGACAGTATGTATAGTGGTTAGAAATATAGGCTCCAGGACCACACAACTGTGGTTCAAATCCCAGCCCCGATTTCTACCTTCTCTGTAACTCTAGATAAATTACTTGGCCTGTCTGTGCCTCATTTTTCATAACTGAGAAGATTAGGGGAATAATTATACCACCACATAGAGTTATTGGGAGGACTAATGAGGTAAAGTGCTTAAACCTCACATTTCTCTGTTTGCACATTCACAGAGGATGTCCCCAATCCTGTAAAACAGACAAGGTACTCTCCCGCCTTCATTGGCGAGGAAACTGGCCTCCTGCCCAGAGCAGCAGGTAGGTAGCTGAGATTACGCAGTGGCACCCATTCCAGAAAGGACGTCCCCAGCTGAGCAGCTCCAAGGAGTGTCAGGTGGAGGGACAAGGACAGGTCTGAGCCGGTCAGAGGAGACTTTCTGCACAGTGAGTTCAGGTTGGGGTGCAATGTGAAAGGCCCTGTGCTGTGCTTCCTGGTAGGAGAAGGTGGTCGTGGTCGGCAGGTTCTCTGGTAACTGGTCCTTGGCAAGCCCCCACGGTGTTTACAGGCCGAGGAAGCCTGTGGGGAGGACACCACTTGTCCAGAGCGACTTCTCTCTTGCCCCCGGAGGTTTATTTCGTTTCTGCTGAGGTTCCGGGGGCTGCACTAAGATCCCTTACGAGGGAATTGGGAGCGTGTCCTGTGCATTTCAAGAAGCTCCGTGTTTTACTCTCTGGGACCAAAGCCAGTGCGTGGAAGGGAAAGATAAAGCAGGGGGAGGGCACATGCCCCAGGGGCCATGTGCCTGGCCGAGCAGAGACACTCAGGACGGGGGAGGGCCTGTTATGGAACACTGACTGACGTGCTGTCAACAAGAGCCGGGAGAGCGCTTCCTAGCAGGGAGTTCCCCTTCCCGCTAAAGCCCCAGACGGAAGGGGGAGGCTCTGCCCTTTGCACGCCTGTGGGTGTGTTTGGCCACAGGGAGGTCAGCCCTCGTCTGGCGTTGGTTCTCCGTGGAGATCTGTGTCGGTGCCAGGATATCAGTGACCGTGAGGCTGCTCTCAGCTGTGTGTCCACAAGCTCAGAGAGGGGGATCCAGCACCCATGGATGCTGAAGAGGGCCTGGCTGTGGGCCCCGCTCCCAGCTACCCTGGCTCGGGCGGTTCTCTGGGCGCCTGGGTCTCACAGACCCCTCAGCTGGAAGCGCATACAGCTCTGAGCTGTTAGAGAGCTGGTTGTCTGGGAGCTGGGCCCAGGTCTCACCCAGTGTGTCCAGAACGCAGACAGATCTGACTCCTGGTGACAGGGAAATATCCCAAATGAGCAGAAGGCTTTCCAGGCACTCCCCTTCTTTTCTTTTCTCTCAGGGCTTCCTGTGTACATGGCCGGCTCGGGATTGAGAGGTGGGGGAGACTGGGCAGACGGAGGACTGTGAATGAAGCAGGGGGAGCCCCCGCCCCACGGCCCCACCCCAGGGCTGTGAGGAGAGCGGATACATGAGAGAGGCAGACACTGAGAGGATGCAATGAACAAGAGGAAATGATTGCATACCCTGTGTCAGAGAGGGGGTGGGGGGTAGACAGGAGCAGGAGAAAGGAGAAAGGGAATTCCTTCCTGTCCCAGGAACTGAGCTAGTCCTCCTCCTCTACCCCCTCCTCACCTCCCCACTCTGCCAGCCCCTCTGCCAGCCCGGAGGAGCGGAGAGGAAGGGAGGGGAGGGGACAGGACGGAAGCTGCCACTGAGGGATCCACAGTGCATTCCAGAGCAGCATGGGAACTATTTTTGGACCAGCTATGGAGAGAGAGAGGGACCTCACGGGTCACAGCCCTGCCTCGGGCATCTAGCTGTCCCTTCCTGCTGGGGCCAGGTTCAGTCCCCTCCCTCACTGGTTGCACTGTGCATCTCTCTTTCCCCCCTCCCCCCAATCCTCTGGCTTACCTCCCAGAGCTCCCCAAGCAGCGTCTGGGGCACCCTGGTGTGTCAGCCTCCTCCCAAGCTCTGGGGGTCCCAGGTGCTCTCCCCTCAGGCTGGGTGTGGAGGAGGTAACTTTATGGGAGCTTTGACCCCAAAAGGCTTTGATCTGAGCTCCCAGAAAGAGCTTCCCTCCACTCCAAGATCTTCTCCAAGCCTTCCTCCCCTCACTCCCATTATAACAACAATAATGATGACTACGACAACTGTGATAATGATGATGGAGATTGCTAGTGTTTATTGAACACTTACTATATGCCAACACCAAGTGCTTTATCCGGAATGAGTGGCTTCGCTTACACAACCACCCTACAAGGGGGGGCATTTTATTAGTCCCATTTGAACCCTCTGTGCATTTTAAACATGAAGAAACCAGGATCCAGAGGGGTTAACCATTCTCTCTGCTTCCTGCATTAACCGCCACGCCGACTGCCCCGTTTTCTAAGCGTGGCCTTGAATCCCAGCGTGGTTCTTGGCCACCCTTCATGTGACAGGCTCCTCTTCATTCCCAGCCTCTGCAGGAGCCCCACCCCCTCTTTTTCCTGGGACTGATGGGGCGGTTTGGGGGAACTGGCCTCCTTGTCCCCACCCCTGCTCTGCTTCTCGATGCTCCCTTCAGAGCTTTGCTTCACCCCCTTGAAGAGCCCCCCTCCTTTAGGTTGTGCCCTCCCACTACATGGTCCTCAACCTTTCCCCATCCCTGACCCCTACATTCTACCTCACTCTCGCCCCCTCCCCCCAGGCCCCACTGCCCACGGCATTGCCCCATGGCAGTCTGCCCAGCGCCTTGGCCTCCCAGCCCCTGGATTGCTCAGCTCCAATGGCCGTCCCGAAGTTCCAGCTACCACTTCAGGGCATCCTCATGTGCCAGGTGCTGGGTGAGGGCCCTCACTTGCAATAGTGTCCATACTTCTAACAGCATTCCCATGTGGAAGGCATCGTCCTCACTGACTGGTGAGGAAACAGATCATCACTCAGGTTTGGGGACTTGCCCAGTGTGCATTGGGAATGGTGGGGGGCAGGCTTGAACGTGGTTCCAGCCCAGGCTGGTGACCTTCCTACAGCCCATCACCATGACCTTGAACTCTACTGCTGGCACTGAGGACTGGAGCATCTCCCTCTGCCACAGCCTCACCCCTCCGCTCGTCCCCCGTGCTTCCACTGCCTCTCTTTGCCGTGATCTCTGGAGTTTGCCACTAGGTTTTTCCACCTCCTTCCAAACCGTCTCTCTTCTGAATCTTAGTCTTTAATCAGAAGTATGCTCAGATATATCCCATCTTCAGTGTCCCCTGCCCTCCCTCCCTCCTCTTTGCTTCCTTCCCCTGCACAACCAGGCTACTGTGGCGTTGCCTGCACTAGCTGTTGCCTCACCCCTCCACCTGCTGAATTCTGCCCTCACATCCCCACTGAGAATAGGCCCCGCAGCCACTGTAGGACTTGCCCTCCCTGACCTCTACAGAGCCTGGCGCGCAGCTTCCTCTCGTGTCCCCTGTGGATTCCAGGCCACTGGTCCCGCTCCTTCCCTGCCGGCAGCTCCTCCCCAGCCTCCGTCAAGAGTACCCCTCCCTCTGACTGGCTGCCTTTCCAGCTTATGAAAGAAGGCAAGGGGCCGCGTCCTTGCTCCAGCCCACACAAGCACCGTTGTGCTGAAGGAAAGCTGTTGAATTCTGTGGAGCTGAAATTGTGCATAAACAGACACATTTACAACTTCCTGTCCATTTAGCTATCAATCATCCTAACAAAAGTAGTACTAATAATAACTTGCACGTGGAGCAATTCACAGCTCTCTAAGTACTTTCACGTGCCTCTCAATATCCATATCTATGTGCAATGAAAATATTTTTATGTCTGCACAATATTAAAAGGGCGCCGTTCCATTTGACTCGCTCTGCCACGGCATTGGGGACGGCAGTCTAAATGAGCTTTGTTTTGATGTACAGGCATTGCTCAGGCCCTCTGTGGTCATGTGCCCCATCCTCCACTCACTGATTGATGGACAGGGAATTGATCTCTGGGACAGGGCCAAATGACCCTCGTCATTTTAATGTCATGTGTTCCTAGAGGGGTGTTAGGAGAGGCCAAGGGCTCACCAGGAGACGCGGGAAACCTCTGTGCATGCCGGTGGAGGGGAAGGTCCTCACCAGGATCGTGGCATTGGGATTCGGATACAAGGTGACCAGACCTACCTAGTGTTGACACTCTCTGGGTCATGCTTTCTGAGGGAGCCCCGGGAGCTTTAAGCCACGACGGCGCGTGCTGGCATCTTGGTGCTTTTCCCAGGAGAGGGCAGAACCGACTTGGAGTGCAGTGTTGAGGAGGACGCCGAGGCCCAGCCCAGGCTCCCGGAAAAGAGCCATTACTTCCACAGGACTGCCTGCGTGGGCGTGCAGGAGGACAGGGTGGCGTCTTTGAAAGGCAGTCAACTGCCTGACAGACGGAACGGAGCTTTCCAGGGAGTCAGAGAACAGCATCCAGGTGGCTTCAGTCTCTTTGCCCAGCCCGGAGCCCAGGGTTTCTTTCTAGTTCTGGCTTGCAGGGACTTTGTTCTGGAAACGTCAAATATGGGAGTCCCAAGGCCACGCGGCTGAGGACTGTCTGATGTCCCTCAGTGATTCCCATGGGCTCGCACACCTCACTGGTGTGGGCCGGCCGCAGGCTCCATCCCCTCTCCAGGGTCTCTGCACGCTGTTCCTTCTTACCGCGCCTTTGCCTCGGTAAGGTGCTCAGGTGTCGTGGGGGCTTTCAGGAAGAGCTCACATCTCTGTGGCGGGTCCTGTCCCTCTCCCCGAGACTTCGTGTATCGTCAGTCAGCTCCCATTCTGTCGCGCCCGTGACTCCTGACTCTACTTCAACCCGAAATAGAAGATTACTCCTGATTCTCCTGGGGCATGCTCACCTACACTGGCTGTGTTCTGGGTTTGGGGGCTCTCGGCCTGTGCAGCACCTGCTGTCCCTAATGCAACTGGGTTTACCTACCTCTCCACTGCCTGGTGAGCGGCACAGAGCAGCGGGCCTCTGCCTGGTTTGCCACCAGTTTCAGCTGGAGGCTCAGTCCCCACGGGGAGGAGCTTCTCCCATCGGCACACACACGCTTCAACCAAAACCCACTCT
>PVJN01043949.1:0-17484 GCA_004026805.1 Lasiurus borealis | reverse complement strand
AAGTAGGATTAGAGCTTGATCTACATTTAACATCCCTTAAGTTTAGCTGTGTCTAATATATAGTATGATCATCTAAGCCAATATACAGATGATTGTGAATAATTAGTCATAATTTAGTATGTTTACCAATTAACTTCACTTTACTATTTGGCCAGCTGAGTTGTTGTTTTTTTGTTTTGTTTTGTTTTGTTTTGTTTTGTTTTGTTTTGGTCAGGATCATGGACTCTGAATCAAGTGAGTCAGGGGCAGCTGCTAGAGTCTTGAATATTATAGAATATTCAAGATGGTGAGTAAGTTGGTGCAAATTCACCAACAGAAAAAATAACAAAAAAGTAGACAGTGGAGTCACTGACATCTTAAGAATGGATAGGCATAACAGTTACAAATAATAAATTCATGTCCTGATTGCCATATTAGTGAAATATCGTCTTTATGAAATATACAGATTGTTAAGTGATACATCTGGCTGCTTATGGTACCTCTGAGGTGCAAGCAGTTCATGACATAATGAAAACTGGTCATAATTTGTAGTGGTTCCTTATAAAAAGTCCAAGTTCATTTGAAAATAAATTTTACTAGAGAAGGTCATTGCTTTAATATGATTTATTGGAGTTACTATAATGTAATTTATTAAGAGAGTATCTACCTTTATATAAACGTTTTATGGTGATGAATGAATTACAGTAATTATTTTTTACATTTATAATAAAATGCACCACAATATGTAAGACTGATTTTCAATCAACTCATAATTTATATTTTAAAATATGTTCGTATAACATAATTTCATGGGTAACTTTCTCTAGCCACTCTTAGCAATTATTTCCGCGATTGGTATCACAATTTTTTTCTAAATGTTTCTTTGCACACAGCATAACTCTCCATAAATTAATGTGAGCCCAATCTATCAAAGGTGTTTATATGTGTTAACATATGCATTTAATTTTAATATGCCTATGTAAGGCACGAATAGCCCCAAGCAAGCACAGTATGCCATAAGAAGACCTGTGGAGTTCTGAGGTACACATTTTAATGAGGGAGGTGGGAGTTATGCAAGACCTGAATTAACTCTGTAGAAAGAGGCTAGAATTGAGAGCAAAACTAAGTCTGGCAGGAACTGCATCGTTTCATCTAAAACAACCAGCGAGGCAAAAAGGCCTCCTCAAAGCTGCAGGCCTCGCGGCTGCCGACCTTGCTTTTCAGCCTAGGAACCAAGGAGGCGGGGAACCCCGAGCGGCCGCGCGAGCGCCGGGCGACTTGACCGGGGGCACCCGCTCCCGCCCGCTCCCGGCCTCCTTTGCTCTCGCTCCGCCGGCCCGGGCTGGGCTGTGCCGGCAGCGCGGAACTGAGAGGAAGAAGGCGGACCTTGGAGACCTGTCTGAGGCAGAACTTGGAGGCTTGTCTGAGAAACGTGTGGGGACACGCAGAGATTTAAAAAGGCGACGAGCCTCCCGCGGGTCGTCCTTACCTGCGGAACCGCCGGCCAGGATCTGCCGAGAAGCCTCCCTCGCGAAGCCGGCCTCGGCCTTGGCTGACATCGCGGGCCGGGAGGAAGGGCGAGCTCGTCGGCCTGAGAGCGGTGCCGGCCCGCGGAGCCTCCTGACCGACAGAGCCCGGGCCGGGCGGGCCTGGGCCGAGAGGCTCGGTCTGAGGCGGCTCCGGGCGCGGATTCGCTGCGGGATCGCCGCGGGTCCCGACCTGCCCGCTGCGCTTTCCCAAGGGCCCCTCGCCCGCTTGGCCCCTCGGCTCCACGAGGAACCCGGAGGAGAAGACTCGCGGCGGGGGCTGGGGCTGGGGCTGGGCTGGGCTGGGGCTGGGCTGGGGTGTCCCCTGGTGTGGCGCCCACACGCCTCGCTATCAGGAGGCGCCCGCAGCTCGTGGGGCCCGACGCGCGCCTCCGATAATGCCCGGGAGGCGACCTGGCCTGGCGCCGCAGCCGCAGCGCGGGCGACCCTTGCTCCGCCCGGGCAGCCAGGGCACAGGGCAGCTCCGGACCGGGGGCAGGTGGATAAATAAATTCCTTGCAGTCAGTTGTCCTGAAAGTGTTAGCAACTAACTCAAAGCACATCCAATTTGCAATTATCTTGCAGTTGAGCTACTGCAGTACTACACCCCCTCCCCCAAAAAAAGGTTTGGGCTTAAGGGAACTTATACCTCATCAATATGAGCTTTCTTTCCTGAAAAGTCAGAAAGGAAGAGGCCTTATTACAAATATGTCTCTTTGGTACCCCCCCCCGCCCCGAGGCCAGTGGTTCTCAAAGTGTGATCTTAGGATCCATGTAATGTGGGAGTTCGTTAGATAAATTCATGGTTCCACTCGGACCTACTGCGCCAGAAACTCTGGATACAGGACGCAGAAACCTGTGTTTTAGTAAAAACCTGTGTTTTCCAGTGATTGTTATGAACACTAAAGTTTGTGAACCACTGACCTAAATAATCAAAGAACATTAAGGGACTACCAGTGTATTCTCCATAAAAAGTTTAATTATTCTTACCCTTTAGGATACTTGACAAAAAAGAAATACTAATTTATTAAAACCACGACTTGCAAATGCAAGGCAGGAGAAAAACAGATTCTAAAATTGTAATGGACTTAAAGGGTATTATGCTCAGTGAAATAAATTAGAGAAAGACAAATACCATATGATTTTACTCATAGGTGAAATTTAAAGAACAAATAAACAAAATTGAAACAGACACAGAGAGAGAACTGGTGGTTGCCAGAGTGGTAGGTGAAAGAGGTGAAGGAACTAGAAGCACAAATTGGTAGTTACAAAATAATAACAGAGAATTAGGTAAAGCACAGGAAATATGGTCAATAAATTGTGATAACTGTATATGGTGCCAGTTGGGGTACTGGAAATATAAAAGGGAATATTATGTAAAGTATATAATTGTCTAACCACTTAGATGTATACCTGAAACCAATACAAAATAAAATTAAAAGAAAAAATTTTATAAAAATATCAGGCGTGAGGAGATGATATAAGTAAAAGGAAAACAAGAAACTTTGGTACCCCTATTGTTATACTTTTTAAACACAGTATATAATACTAAATATATTTAGTTTGAACCATATAAAATTACCATTTCTGAAGGCCAAAACCGTTGAATATCAGTAATACAGTGTGGTTTAATAATATAAATGGTTTCTAATTAAATACAAAAACTTGTTCATACATTGTTTTTCTTGGGCTGAACTGTTAAAAGCTGTTAATCATGATATCTAACTGGCAAATTTAAAGTGATAAATTGGAAAGACTTGTTATGTGGTTACATATACAAAAATAAAGTTTCTCATATTTGCTTATATTTTTTATTAAAATTGCTAAGCTTGAAATGTTCACCAAGAAATTGTTTTCAGAAATATGTCCTATCCAGATGAAGTAAAGCTTTTGAGCAATATATCAGTCTTTTACTAATTAAATAGGTCTTGAGTGTAATATAGAATCACTTAATAAATATTGAGATTCTCTTATATATATCCTAAAGTCAAAAATTCAGAATTCATAGAAAACGTCCGTATGTTCCAATGAGAAAATGAATTTCCCAAGATTACAATTAATTATTAGTACAGCTAGAATTCAATTTCAGGATTCTTCTAATAGCAATTGGATTGTATATTTAAATATTAACAACAGGCCAAACTACATTCTGTCACATAGAAACCTAAAATAATTAAATTCCCCCAAATTAACCTTATTTATTCACATATAAGTAGGGAATTTTTTAAGTTAAAAATATTGTCACAACTATTAAACCCCCAGGCACACATTGAACCAAATTAGACATTCAATTAATTGGAAGCTTACTAAATTTCAGCACTTTCCTATGTAGTGGTAATATAACAATGTAATAGTTAAAATTCCTCATAAAGCCCAGCCAGCAGTGGTTGAGTGTTGACCTATGAACCAGGTGGTGACAGTTCCATTCCTGGTCAGGGCTCATGCCCAGGTTTGGATTTCAGGCTCAATCCCCAGTGCGCAGGCAGTCAACGATTCTCATCATTGATGTTTATCTCTCTTCCTCTCTGAAATCAATAAAAAATACATTTTTTAAAAAATCCCTCATGGAGCATATAATCTAATGGAGGAGATCCAACCACATTGCAATGTAAGTAAAATTTTACTTCCCTAGATTGTTTCTTGAAAAACAATAATACTTCCAGGTCAAGATTTAAACTCAGCCTTTTGACATTATCTATTATTACCATGAGTACCTTAATACCTGAATTTTATCCTGAGGAGGGAGATGCATGCTTGTGATGTCACTAAGCCCTCAATCTCTCAAGACCCCTATGAATTCATTCAGGAAATCTTCTCAGATATCCTTCCAAATACCCTGTAAGAAAATAGCTACCTCTTTTTAGCCTCTGACTAGAACAAACTTTTTAAGTTAAAAAAAAGCAAGGATGGATATCATATAATTTAGATCTACATCTCTAGAATAATTGAGGAGATAGAGTCTATGTATAAGAACATTCTGGAGCTTGGAAATCAGCCAGTGCCAATCCAGAGTCAACAAATAACCAATTTGCTAAGAGCTCTGACTATAAGATATATTTTATTTTTAGCCAAATTTGTCTGTGGCTAATATTGGAATGCTGGGAGGTTTAGCACGAGGAAAAAATGATAAAATGTACTTGACCTATCATTTAATTTCCCTAGACTCAATCCAATCTATCACATTACTCTTCATTATTATTATTTTACATAATAATAATTTTATTTAATATGCAATATCATGATATTAATAAAAAATGCTAAAGTATAAAGTTTATTTTATATTAAATTTATTGAGGTTAATCATATATAATAAAAGGCTAATATGCAAATCAACCAAATGGTGGAATGACTGGTTGCTATGGCATGTACTGACCACCAGGAGGCAGATGCTCAATACAGGAACTGCCCCCTGGTGGTCAGTGTGTTCCCACAGGGGAGAGTGGCTTAGCCTGAAGCTCTGAGCCAGGCTCACTGCTGGCAAGTGCAACAGCAGTGGCAGGAGCCTCTCCCACCTCCATGTCAGTGCTAAGGATGTCTGATTACCAGCTTAGGCTTGCTCCCTCAAGGGCTCCCAGACTGAGAGGGTGCAGGTGGGGCTGAGGGACACCCCCCCCCCCGAGCGCACAAATCTTGTGTACTGTGCCTCTAGTTGGTTAATAAAATTACAGTTTTCAGGTGTACAATTCTACAATACATCATCTGTATATTGTTTACCTCATCAAGTCAAGTCTCCTTTCAGCATCACTTATCCCCCCTTTACCTTATATTATAACCCCAAACTCCATTCCCTCTGGTCAAGCTTATATTTTTATATTATTGATTAATTTAGGTGATCTTTGTTGAGAACTATATAATTAAATTACTAATTTATCAATTTGCAGAGTGGCTGGAAATTAAACCTTCAAGAACCCCAATAAACTACTGAACTTACATACCTGACAATTTCTTCAATAAAGTTTTAGTATTGAGCCATTAAATTGGCTATTGTTCAATACCAAAATAATAGGGCTTATACATGATAGAAATGTATCCCTCCCACTCCCCCCGCCCCCGCATCATGTAATAACCCAATTGTAATCTACCAATAAGGCTCGATCCAGCAGAAGAAGAAAGTTAAAAAGGATAAAGTCCTGGAAATTACACAAATCTCATTGGTCTAAACTTGGCCATCAGGGATATACCTAGGGTAAATACTATTTTGCTGGGTGGCAATGTACACAGAAAACATGCTCCCAGGAACAAACTGGAATTACAACTATAATACAAAAAAAAAAAAAAAAATCCTGAATAATCAATGGAAAACTTGTAGGAGAGAACCCTGGTATCCAAAGATCAAAAGTGGAGTCTGCATAGAGACTGGTAGGAGGGGCAGAGGCACAAAAGGACTGGCCAGGCAACTGAAATCCCAGAAAGGTGTCTCAGTTGTGAGGGGTTGCCATTGAGAACTCTGGGAACGAATCTCCAAACTAGGCCCTCCAGCAGACAGCACCAAAACTGAAAAGGGTATCCACATATCTGCCTGTGAAAAGCAGTAGGGTGCTATCTGCCAGGGAGTTACAGCTGACAATTCAGGCACCCTTTTAAAGGGCCAACACACAAAAATCCCTATGGAGACACCTACCTTGTGCTTTAGCAGAGGGAGGGTGAAGTGGACTGGAGCTATGAGAGCAGAAGCCAGGACTGAGTACTCGGGTGATAGAGCTCAGAAGGCAGACACCTCAAGTTTCCGGGGCTGAGTCATTCCCACACACAGCCAGGGACATCTTTCCCAATATAAACATCTGCCTTGCCTAGGGAGAAGACAGGCCACTTAAGAGATTAAAAATAACTATTAGTCTCCAGGCAGAAGCAACTGCCCCAAACTGTTGAAAAAAACACCTATAGACAATTGCCTGGGGGGCAATTCAAGTCAGAATCCCATCAGTCTAAAGACAGAGGTGGTCTGGGGAGGATTTGAGTCTTTGCCTGATCTAATTAGTTAGAAACATCCTTAAACACTGTCCTGCATTAGAGTTTGAGAGGTGTAGAGGGTCTATCTAATATATAGTCACAAACCCAAACAGAGCCAAAATGAGGAAACAAAGAAACAATCCCCAAATGGAAGAAGCAGAGAATTCTCTGGAAGATGGGATAAATGAAACAGAGATAAGAAATTTATCTGAAAGAGAACCAAGATGGCAGCATAAAGTATATACCTGTATGTGCTGTCTCTCACAACCACACCTAAACTACAACTAAAAAACAAAGCGACTATCCCCCAGAATCATGGGAAAACTGGTGGAGTGGAAGTTCTACAATTAGAAGGAAAGAAAAAAGAGACCTGGTAGGACATACAGAGGCTCAGAAAAACAGGTATGAAGACAAGCGAATCAGGCTAATGTGTGATGTTTTTTTCAATTGGGAGGGAGTTACAAATTTCCAACTCTCTGAACAGTTTCTGGCGAGATTCTGGGCACCCAGACTCATATGGGGAAACTGAACTATCAACCATCGGGTCGGAAAGAAAGGGTGGCCTTCCCACGGAGGTGCTTACAGGAATCATTGTTTACTGAACTGAGGTGCGGGACGGGACAGAACAGAATGCGGCAGAGAGGGCTGACTGGCAGCCATCGCTGTTTGCCACACCATAGCCTAGTGATTCCCTCAGACCCCACCCCACCCAATTTACAAACCTACCAAGCTGTGTACAGCAGCTTTTGCATATGAATGGCCTACCTCTCACAGCTTAACCTAAGAAATTGCAAGTGGGTCAAACAATTCCAAAACCTCCAAACTCCAAGGATTGAGGAGAAATCTGCAGATTTCCCTGTAGCTCCTGCTGGGTGGCCTCAGACAGTAGCTGACTTGCACCTCCTTGGAGACTCAGGAAACAGTGTACCTAGAGGTCAGTGTGAGATGACACTAGATTTCAACTCCTCACATATATAAGTGACACACTCAAGAGGCAGACTCAGCCAGCACCAAAGCCTCACTGAAGCAAGTCCTGCCCCATAGGGGTGTCTCCAGCACAGCAGTTCTTCTATTATAGACAAAGCTAATCCTCACAGTCAATTGGCCTGGAGGTCAATTCCTTCCAGTGTACCAATAGCAATTAAGGCTTAATTACAACAAGATTGTGTACCCAGCCCATAAAGGGGTGCACCAAGAGTATCCACCTCAGGTGATTGGGGAGCCAGAACTACTGGGCACTAAAGGACAACTAGCACACAAAGCCACTCCACCAACACAAGAAAGCAGCCAAACTGTGGAAACCAAGAAACATGTCACGAATGAAAAAAATGGAGGAAAGCAAACTATTGGATATAGAATTCAAAACCACATTTATAAGGCTACTCAAGAATCCACTGAGAAATTTAGTAAGACCTTCAAGGATTTTAATGAGAATGCCAAAAAAAATGGAAAAGGACGAGTCAGAAATTAAGCGTGCACTGTCTAAAATAAAGAATAATATAAAGAAATCCAACAGCAGACTACAGGACCCCAAGAATCAAACCAAAGATTTGAAATATGAGGAAGCAAGAACCACCCAACCAGGGGAAAAAAAAGAATCCAAAAATGTGAAGATAGTGTAAGGAGCCTCTGGGACAACTTCAAGCATACCAACATCAGAATTATGGGGGTGCCAGAAGACGAGAAAGAGCCAGATACTGAAAACCTATTTGAAGAAATAATGACTCAAAACTTCCCCCACCTGATGAAATAAATGGACTTACAAGTCCAGGAAGTGCAGAAAACCCCAAACAAAAGAAATCCAAAAGGGACCACCCCAAGACATAGCATAATTAAAATGCCAAGGGTAAAAGACAAAGAGGGAATCTTGAAAGCAGAAGAGAAAAACAGTTAGTTATATACAAGAGAGTATCCATGTGACTGTTAGCTGATTTCTCAACAGAAACTATGCAGGCCAGAAGGGAGTGGCAAGAAATATTCAAAGTGATGAATAGCAATAACCCCTGTTAATTACCTACAAGGGAGCACCCATACGACTGTCAGCTGATTTCTCAACAGAAATGATGCAGGCCAGACGGGAGTGGCAAGAAATATTCAATGTGATGAATAGCAAGAACCTACAACCAAGAATAATCTATCATTAGAATTGAAGGGCAGATAAAGAGCTTCACAAATAAGAAAAAGCTAAAAGAGTTCATCAACTCCAAACCAGTATATATGAAATGCTGAAGGGTACTCTTTTAGAAGAGGAAGAAGAAAAAGGTAAAAGCCAAAAAATTATGAACAACAAATATATATCTATCAACAAGTGAATCTAAAAATTAAGTGAATTAAAAATTTGATCAACAGAATAAACTGGTGAATATACTGGAATCAGGAGCACAGAAAGGGAGTGGACTGATCATTCTCAGGGGGAAAGGGGTGAGGGGTGTACAGAGAGAGACTGGAAAAAAATCATACACCTATGGATGAGATCAATGGGAGGGAGCTAAGGGCAGAGGGAGGGGTAGGAGCTGGGTGGAGGGGTGCTTTGGAGGGGAAAAAAGAGAAACAAATGTAATAATCTGAATAATAAAGATTTAATTTTAAAAAAAAGAAGAACCTAAACAGGACCATGCCCACACACATCATAATTAAAATACCAAATATTAAGACAAAGAGAGAATCTTAACAGCAGCAAGAGAAAAGAAAACTGTTATCTACAAAGGAGTTCCCTTAAGGATGACACCTAATTTCTTATCAGAAACTCTGCAGGTCAAAAGGGAATCACATGAAGTACTCAAAGTAATGGAAAGTGAGAATCCAGCAAGGCTATCATTCAAAATAGATGGTCAAATAAAGAACTTCCCAGACCCAAAAAAAAAAAAAAAAAAAAGTGGCTAAAGGAGTACATCACCACCAAGCCAGCATTACAAGATATGCCAAAGGGACTGCTGTAATGAGGAGAAACGGAAAAAACTACTCATACAGAATTAGCAATAAATAAGTACCTATCCTATATAGTAAAGAGGGAATATGCTATCTGACCATCACTCTGTCACAAAGATGGCTGCACCCACAGCTGAGGACAAGTTCCCATAAGGAGCCTTAATGAGCAATCATCAAGGACCTGATGCTACACACACCTGGAAGGGCTTGACAGGGAATCTCAGGCCATGCTCTCCATCCTGGCATCAGGCTGGGGGACCCCAGGTTGCACCCCTGGGCCCAATGCCAGGCCAGGGGACCTGAGGCCATGACCCCCACCTGACTGGACTTGATGGAGGACCTCAAGGTGCACTTCGTGTCCTGGTGCTGGGCTAGGGATCTCAAGCTGCTCTCCCTGCCTCAGCACCAGGCCAGGGGACCTCAGGCCATGCCCTCCACCCAGCAGGGCTTACAGGGGACCTCAGGTGCACTTCCTGTCTTGTTGCTAGGCTAGGGGACCTCAGGCTGCTCCCCCTGCTCCAGTGCCAGACCAGTGACCTCAGGCTGTGCCCTCTACCCAGCAGGGCTTGACAAGGGACCTCAGACCATGCCCTCCCACCCATGGGGCTTGACAAGGGACCTCAAGTTGTACTTCCTGTTCTGATGCTGGGCTAGGGGACCTCAGGCTGCTCCTTCTTCCCTAGCATCAGGCCAAGGGACCTCAGACCATAAAGCCCACCTGACAGGGCTTGACAGGAGACCTCAGGCCATGCCTCCTACTCAGCAGAGCTTGATGGGGGACCTCAAGGCATGCACCTCCCCACCCTGATATAGGTGGGGGACCTCAGGCCACCCTCCTCCCATCCTGGCACTGGGCCAAGGGACTAGAGGCTATTCCCCTGGCCCATCAAGGCTTGACATGGTGGGACTCGCAGCTCTGGATCTAGCCCAATGGAAGGGGAGTGGCAGGTCTGGGTCTCATGTAATTTTGAGGTCCATGTGGGTGGGCAGGGCCTTGACTCTGGGTCCTGAGGCTCTGACAGGAGGAAGGTTTTCATATACATTTTACTAATTTTCTTTCATCTCTGACACTTCTATTATAGATAAAGGGCAAATAAAAACACTAAATTATTTCCTCTAATCTCCTTTTAATGTGCACGAATTTTATGCACTGGGTAACTAGTCAGTAATAACTCTAAATATAAATGGATTAAATGCCCCAGTTAAAAGGTGTAGGGCAGCTGAATGGATACAAACACATGGCCTAACTATATGCTGTCTATAAGAGTCCCACCTCAAAACAAAAGACTCACAGAGGATGAGCGAGAAGGGATGGGAAAAAAAATTCTATGCAAATGGGAAAGAAAAAAAAAAGCTAGAGCAGTAGTACTCATATCTGACAAAATAGACTTTAAAATTAAGTCTGTCACAATAGAAAACAATGGTTACTACATAATACCAAAGGGATTGATCCAAAAAGAGGATATATAACCCTGGTAAACATATATGCACCCAATATAGGAACATCTAAATATGTAAAAAAAAACCTGCCGAAACCGGTTTGGTTCAGTGGATAGAGCGTCAGCCTGTAGACTGAAAGGTTCCAGGTTCGATTGCAGTCAAGGGCATGTATCCTGGTTGTGGGCACGTTCCCAGTGGGGGGCGTGCAGGAGGCGGCTGATCGATGTCTTTCTCTCATCGATGTTTCTAACTCTCCATCCCTCTCCCTTCCTCTCTGTAAAAAATCAATTAAAATATATATTTTTTAAAAAACAACTTCTAGAGAACTTTAATAGAGAGATCAACAATACAGTCATATCGGGGGACTTTAACACTTCTCTGACTTCACTGGATAGATCTCCCAGAGAAAAACTTAACAAAGAAATAGAGACTCTAAAGGACAAATGGGATCAGATGGATTTAATTGACATTTATAAAACAAAACAACCCAACACAGCAGAATATACATCCTTCTCAAGTGCACATGCATCATTCACAAAGATAGACCACATGTTAGGGCACAAAACAAGTTTCTACTAGTTCACGAAGATTGAAATCACATCAAGCATCTTCTCAAATCACATTGGAATAAAATTAGAAATCAACTACAGTAAAAAGACCCAAAAAACATTCAACCTCATGGAGGCTACATACCATGTTATTAAACAATGAATGGGTTACCAACAAGATCAAGAAATAAATTAAAAAAACTTCCTGGAAACAAATAAAAATAAGCACATAACAACCCAAAATCTCTAGGACAAAGCAAAAGCTTTATTGCGAGGAAAATTCATTGTACTACAAGCATATCTCAAAAAATAAGAAAAATCAGCAATAAACTATTGAACCCTACAGCTTAAAGAACTAGAAAGAGAACAACAAAAAAAGCCATGAGTAAGTAGAAGGAAGGACATAATAAAGATTAGAACAGAAATAAATAACAGGGCCTTAAAAAAATAATACAAAAAAATCAATGAAACCAAGAGCTGGTTCTTTTTTTTTTTTTTTTAAGAGCTGGTTTTTTGAAAGGATGAACAAAATTGATAAACCATTAGCCAGACTCATTAAGAAACAAAGAAAGAGGACACAAATAAATAAAATCAGAAACAAAAGTAGAGAAGTAACCACCAAACCACAGAAATAGCAAGGATCATAAAAACAAACAAACAAACAAACAAAAAACTGTAAATAGCTATATGCAACAAACTGTGCAATGTGGATGAAATAGACAAGTTCCTAGAAAAATATAATCTACCAAAACTGATTAAGAAAGAATCAGAAAACGTGAATAGGCCAATAACAACTGATGAAATAAAAACAGTAATCAAAAAACACCCAACAAACAAAAGCCCAGGTCCAGATGGCTTCACAGTGAAGTTTTATAAAACATTCAAAGAAAAATAACACCTATTCTCCTCAAAGTATTTCAGAAAATCCAAGAGGAAGGAAAATTTCCAAACTCTTTTTTATGAGGCCAGAATTATTCTAATCCCAGAGCCAGATAAAGACACTACAAAGAAAGAGAAATACAGGCAAATATCCCTGGTTAACATAGATGCTAAATCCTCCATAGAATATTAGCAAATCACATCCAGCAATATAATAAAAATATCATATACCGTGATCAAGTGAGATTTATTCTAGGGATGCAAGGCTGGTACAATATTCACAAATCAAAGAACATGATACATCACATAAACAAATTGAAAGACAAATATCACTTGATATATCAATAAATGCAGAGAAAGCATTTGAAAAAAATCAAAAACCCATTTTTGGTAAAAACTCTCAGCAATGTGAGAATAGAGGGAACATATCTCAAGATGATAAAGACCATATTTGACAAGCCTATAGCCAACATCATACTCAATGGGAAAAATTTTAAATCATTTCCCCTAAGAACAGGAACAAGATAGGCATTCCTACTTTGACCACTCTTGTTCGACACAGTATTGGAAATGCTAGCCTTAGCGATCAAACAAGAAGAAATAAAACACATTCAAGTTGGAAAAGAAGAGGTAAAACTGTCCTTATTCACAGATGACATGATACTATATGTAGAAAACCTCAAAGACTCCATCAAAAAACTATTCAATCTAATAAATGAATTAGGCAATGTAGCAGAATAAAAAATTAACACTCAGATAACTATAGCTTTTTTTATATACCAATAATGAACTTACAGAAAAAGAAACAAACAAACAAAAAAATCCCATTTACCATTACATACAAAGAATTTAAGATACTTAGGAATAAACTAACGAGGTAAAAGACTTATACTCAGAAAACTACAGGACAATGAAAAAAGAGATAGAGGAAGACATAAATAAATGGGAAGAACATACAGTGTTCATGGATTGTTGGAATCAACATCATTAAAATGTCCATACTACCCAAAGCAATCTATAGATTCAATGCAATACCCATTAAAACACTAAAGGCATATTTCACAGACCTAGAACAAAATCTCCAAAAATTCATCTGGAATAAAAAATGACCCTGAATAGCTTCAGCAATTCTGAGAAAAAAGAACATAGTTGGAGGGATCATAATATTAAATATCAAGCTACATTATAAAGCCACTGTTCTCAAAACTGTCTGAACTGGCCCAAGAACAAACATATAGACCATTGGAATAGAACAGAGAACCCAGAAATCGACCCAAGCCAATATGCTCAATTAATATTTGACAAAGGTGGCAAGAGCATACAATGGAGTCAAAAAAGTCTCTTCATTAATTGAACTTAGGAATATTGTTCTGATACAGGAAACAAATGAAACTAGACCACCAACTTACACCACTCACAAAAATAAACTCAAAATTGATAAAGAGCTTAAACATAATTCAGGAAACCATAAAAATCTTAGAAGAATCCATAGAGAGCAAAATAGCAGACATATGTCTTAGCAATATTTTTACCAATAAGCTCCCAGGACAAAGGGATCTCAGGGAAAAAAACACAAATGGGACTACATCAAAATAAAAATCTTCTGCACAGCAAAGGAAATCATCAACAAAACAACAAGAAAACCCACTGCCTGGGAGAATATATTTGCCAATGTTAACTCTGATAAGGGTCTAATCTCCAAATTGTACAGGGAACTCATATAACTTAACAAAAGGAAGATAAACAATACAAAAAAAAATTGGGCAAAGGCCTAAATAGACACTTTTTGAGAGAGGATACACAGAAGGTCAAAAGACATGAAAACATACTCAAATTCACTAATTATCTGAGAGTTGCAAATCAAATCAACAATGAGGTATTGTCTCACTCCTGTCAGAATGGCTGTCATCAAGAAATCAACGAAGGACAAGTGCTGGCGAGGATGTGAAGAAAAAGGAACCCTCATGCACTGCTTGTAGGGATGTAGACTGGTGCAGCCACTGTGGAAAATAGTATGAGTTTCCTCAAAAAATTAAAAATTGTTCTTATTTGACTTAGTAATCCCACTTCTAGGAACATATCCCAAGAAATCAGAAGCACCAATCAGAAATGATATATGCATCCTTATGTTCATAGCAGCACAATTTACCATAGCTAAAATTTGGAAATAACCTAAGTGCCCATGAGCAGATGAGTGGATTAAAAACCGGTGGTACATCTACACAATGGAATACTATGCTGCTGTAAAAAAAGAAGGAACTCTTACCCTTCGCAACAGCATGGATGGAGTAGGAGAGCATTATGCTACGTGTAATAAAACAGGTGGAGAAAAATAAATATCACATGATCTCACTCATTTGTGGAATTTAATGAACAGCATAAACTAATGATCAAAAATAGAGCCAGCCCTAGCCAGTTTGGTTTAGTGGAAGGAATGTTGGCCTGCACACTGAAGAGCCCCAGGTTCACTTTTCGTTAGGAGCACATCCCAGGGTTGCAGGCTTGATCCCTAGTAGAGGTGTGCAGGAGGCAGCCAATCAGTGATTCTCTCTCTCATCATTGATGTTTCTAGCTCTTTCTCCCTGTCAATTTCTCTCTGAAATCAATAAAAAACATATATAAAAAATAAATAATCTTAAAAAAAAATAGAGCCAGAGAAAAAATATTTTAAAATATAATAGAAGTAATCCTGTTATTTGCAGATTCTTAATATTTCCTACAACTTTTATGATAGTATACTATGTTATTACAGTTTTTGGTGATATTATTATATTTAAAATATTTTTTCTTGAAATATTAATGTTTATTTCATATAAAAGGCTAATTATTTTGTATCTACAAAAAAAAAAAAAAACTATGAAAGAAGGGAAAGGGGAAACATAGTGAGAAACAACCAGCAACATCTGCCATAGTTTGGGGAAAAGTTTTGAAATGAAGAAGTATACTTTAAAATGATAGTATTTACTCATGTTGAATGATTTTGCTCTTCTCTTGATTAAAGTTATCTTCTTCAGTGCCTAACTAGAAAATGCAATATAATCTCATGGCATTCAACATACTATGACTGGAAACCCATTTTAAAACACCATTCACAGAAAGATACAGAACTAATTTAAGCCCAGAGATTTTTTAATTGTCTAAACACACTGTTCACACATATCAGGTATGCCTGTTAAAAATGAGGATTTTGTAATCAAAGAAAACACAATAATTTCAAGAGAAATATCAAAAGTGCTTTATTCAAAGTAATGTCCATTGCTAGCTACACATTTCCCCGTCTTTTAGATAATTTGTGGATACTGTCCCAATAGAACCTTTCTTGTTTTGAGGCAGACCATTCAGAGACCCAATTTTCCACTTCTTTGTACGTTTTGAAGTGCTACCCAGAAAGTGTGTGCACCATCCATTGGAACAAGAGGTAATCTGAAGGAGCAAGGTCTGGTGAGTTAATATTCCCCAGGCAAGATTTTTTACTGTGACTTTAATTGGTTTTGAAGTGTGTGACAGTGTGTTATCATGAAGCAAAATTACTTTGCCGTATCTTCTGGCTCATTCTGGTCATTTTATGATCAAAGCATGGTTCAAATGGATTATTTGTTGTTGGTAGCAATTAGTATTAACTGTTTTACCTTGTTTTAGAAGCTCATAATAAGTATACCACACCTTCCTGATCCCACCAAACTTAGAGCATTGTCTTTTTTCCGAAGCACTTTAGCTTCAGTAAATGTTAATGGTTGACCCAGATCAACCCATGATTTTGTGCATTTGGGATATTCAAAATAAACCCACTTTTCATCACCAGTCACAATTCGATACATAAAAGACTCTTTCGTGCCACTAAGCAACATTTTACAGATGACTTTTTGGTTTTCCATTTGCCTTTTGTTCAGTTGATGTGGCACCCATTTTCCTTCTTTTAAAATCTTTCTCATTGCTTGTAAATGATCAGAAGTTGTTTGATGAACAACGTTTAATCTTTCTGCTAGCTGTTTTTGAGTTTGACACACATCTTCATCCAATAATGCTTGTAATTATTGGTTTTCAAACTTTTTCGGTTTACCTGGACATTCTTTGTCTTTCACATCGAAATCATCACTTTTAAAGCGTTTAAACCGCGTTTACAAATACCTTGAGATGGAGCATAGTTCACCATAAGCTTCCCAAAATAACTTTCAGCAGCACTTTTCTTTAAAATAATGAATTAAAACTTCCTGCATATGCTCTTTTTCTTGGCATAAAATTCAACATTTTTAAGCGTAAAAATATCTATGATGTTTACACCTTCTGAAAATTTGACATGAAGTTTTGAAGCTTGCTGTCAATACAACAAAATAGCATTGATACCAAATCGCATATATATCAACATATGTGTAACTCCATCTATTGGAAAAAAAAATCCTCATTATTAACCGGTACACCTGGTAGACACACAAATACATACAGAATTTGCCCTACAAGGAGTCCATCTATGGAATAGATTTACAACTATAAACTTACTTTTGAACTACCCTGTAAAAAAGATTATAAGTCTTGAACCATTTAAAAGATCTATTATTGTATTTTATTTTATGCAAAAGCATTTTTAAAATGCTTTAAATAATTTGCAAATGACTTCTATTTGCTTTTAAATTTGTGGCTCTGAACATCACTGCTGTAAGGTTTCAGTGGCTTATCACTTACAAATACCAAGGCATCATGTTATTTAGGACAGATCTGGTGCATTAAATTATCCCATCAGCTAACAGTGCATTTCTGAATTGCAAGGGACTTTTCTGGGCAGTGTGAACAAAATAATTACTTGGGAAACTTGTGTTACATGATTCTAGGACAGAAGGAATAGGGAAAAATGAGACAGGAACATTAGGACAAGGACAAACTGTATAAGTAATTGGCAGCTGGGCTGCAAATAACAAATCACTATCTTCCCCAGCCAAGGACACTTCTGAGCAAATAGTTAAAGACCTCCCTAATGAGAGAATGCAGAAAGGAAGAGAGAAAAGGGCATTTTTATTTCCTAAGCAGAGAAGCCAGCAGTCTTTGGCTCAGCAATATAAAGTTGCCAGGATTCTGGGAAGACCGCAAGAAGAAAACTTTGAGACTCAATGTGCACCAAGATACTCAGCAAAATAATCTTTTGAAACTTCTACTTGTAGATAGGAAGAGGCTATATTACTCCCTGAACTTGCTCTAGCCAGTGGTCATCAATCTCATTAGTCAACGGAGCCAAATATCAA
>PVJN01043948.1:0-17557 GCA_004026805.1 Lasiurus borealis | reverse complement strand
GTGTCTTTTGTTTTGAGGTAGGTTTCTGGTAGACAGCATATAGTTGGGTCCTGTTTTTGTATCCATTCAGCTACCCTATACCTTTTTATTGGAGCATTTAATCCATTTATATTTAGGGTTATTATTGAGAGGTACTTATTTCTAGCCATTTTCATTCTGTATGGCTAGATTTCTCTGTTTCTTCTTCTCAGCAATCCCTCACAGGAATCCGTTTAGCAGGCTTGGTGGTGATGAGCTCCGTGAATTTTTTTTTTTTTTTTTTTTTTTGTCTGGGAAGCTCTTTATTTGACCATCTATTTTAAGTGATAGCCTTGCTCGATATAGTAATCCTGGTCTCAGATCCTTGTTTTCCATTACCTTAAGTACTTCATGCCATTCCCTCTGGCCTGTAGAGTTTCTGATGAGAAATCAAGTGTCAGCCTTATGGGAGCTCCTTTGTAGGTAACAGTTTTCTTTTCTCTTGCTGTCTTTAAAATTCTCTGTCTTTAATTTTTGGCATTTTAATTATGATGTGTCTGGGCTTGGGTCAGTTTGGGGTTCTTCTTGTTTGGGGTTCTCTGTGCCTCCTGAACTTGTGTGACTTTTTCCTTTATCAGGTTAGGGAAGTTTTCTGCCATTATTTCTTCAAACACCTTCTCTATTCCTTTCTCCTTTTCTGCCTCTTCTGGCACACCTACCATTCTAATATTATGTTTCACATTGTCCCACAGCTTTCTTAAGCTGTCCTCCTGTTTTCTGTTTTTTCTCTTTTGGGTTCTCTAATTAAGTGATATTTTCAACTCTGTCTTCTAATCCACTGATTCGATCCGTGGCTTCCCCTAATCTGCTGTGTATTCCTTCCAATGTGTTATGTCATTCTTTTTTCATAGTTACTATATCTTTTTTTCAGAATGTTAAGGATTTTTAACATCATTACTCTAAACTCTGTTTCAGATAAATTTCTTATCTCTGCTTCATTTATCTCTTCTTCTGAAGAATTTGCTAGTTCTTTCATTTGGGGGTCATTTCTTTGTTTTCTCATTTTGGTTGTCTATTTTGGTTTGTGACTATGTTTTAGATAGATCCTATATACCTCTCAATCTCTAGTGCAGGACAGTGTTAAATGCCGTTTCTGACTAATTGGATCAGGCAAAGACTCAAAGCCTCCAGAGATCGCTTCTTCCAGAGATCAGTCTACAGACTGATAGGATTCCAACTTCAATTGCCCCACGCAATCATCCTCAGGTGTGGGGAGAGTTTTTTTTTTTTCAACAGAATGGGGCAGGTGCTTCTGCCTGGAGGCTAACTGTTTCTTTTAATCTCTTAAGTGACCTCAGGGCAAGGGTTTTCCAATAGGTTGTGTCAACTGTCTTCCCCCCCAGGAAAGGCCAATGTCTATGTGAGAAAGATGTCCTCCCTATGTGAAGGAATGACTCAGCCCAAGAAACTTGGGGTGTCTGCCTTCTGAGTTCTATCCCCTAAGTCCCCAGTCCGGGGTTCTCATCTCAGAGCTCCAGTCCACTTCACCCTCCCTCTGCCAGAGCACAAGGTGGGTGGGGAAATGTTTGTGCACAAAAATTGTTGGCCCTTTAAGAGAGTGCCTGAACTTTCAGTTGCCACTCCCTGCTTTTCACAGCTAGATGTTATGTGAGTACCCTCCTCAATTTGGTGCTCTCTGCTGGGAAGCCCAGCTTTGGGATTAGATCCCAGAGTTCCCAGTGGCACCTCTTACCCCCACTGCTGAGATATCTCTCCGGACTTCAGTTGCCATCTGTGGGTGCTCAGCCAGCCCTTTCGTGCCTCCGCCCTTCCTACCAGTCTCTATGCATCTCCACCTTCGGTCCTTGGGGATCAGGGTTCTCTCCTGTGAGTTTTCCATTGATTATTCAAGAAGCCTTTCCATATTTCAGTTGTAATTCCAACTTGTTCCTGGCTGCATGTCCGTGCAATATCCTCCTACTCTCACATTGCAATTTAGATACATAAGATTAAAGGACAGAGGTACTGTGAGAGCATATACTAGGAGATTTTGACTTGGTGTAGGAGAATCTGAAAGATGAGTAAGTATAACTATTCAAGGAGAGGGAAGAAAGAGTGTCTAAGTAGAGAGTAGCGTGTGCAAAGAAACTAAGTGGCAGAGAAAATGGGACATGTGATAGAGGCAGTGGGTCAGACAGAAAGGGAGCAACCTGTTATGTATGCAGTCACCCCAGGGCTGGGACAGGCAAAAGAAGGCCCAAATCAGTGCCCCTGACACCAAGTAACCCATCTCAGGGAAGCAGGGCACTGAGCTTTGCCATGTGGTATTTTTAAAACGACCTTTTTAGCCCTGGCTGGTTTGGCACAGGGAGTAGAGTGTTGGCCTATGGACTAAAAGGTCCTGGGTTCGAATCTGGTCAAGGGCACATACCTAGGTTGTGGCTTGGTCCCCAGTGGGGGGCATGCAGGAGGCAGCCAGTTGATGATTCTCTCTCATCATTGATGTTTCTCTTTCTCCCCTTCTTCCTTCCTCTCTAAAATCAATAAAATAAATATTTTTTAAGAACACAACCTCAACCATTTAAAAAAAATATTTGAGCCCTAATTGGGTTGGCTCAGTGGATAGAGCATCAGCTTGCAGAGTCAAGGGTCCAATTCCGGTCAAGGGCACATGCCTGGGTTGCGGGCACATCCCCAGTGGAGGATGTGCAGGAGACAGCTGATGGATGTTTCTAACTCTCTCTCCGTCTACCTTCCTCGCTGTAAAAAAATCAATAAAATAAAAGAATATTTGAAGGGCTTATCCAGAAAAAACATGCCAGAGCAGATGGTTAATTCTATTATTATTATTATTGTTATCATTATTGACAGTATTACCCTTTTTAAGAGAAGAGGGAAAATGGGTTAAAACATCAGTGTGACTGTCAGCACCTAGCCCCAGGGATGCGTGCCATGGGGTAGGTGCTGCAGTGGGGTCTTTGGGCAAGTAGAGAACTGCTAGAGAGTAAGTGTGCTGAGATTACATTCCACGGACCCTCAAGTCAGCCCGTGTTCCTGCTTGTCCCCATGCAGGGAAGCTCTTTGTGCTGGAGTCTCAGAACGGCACTTGGGGGCTGGACCTGGAGGGGGCTCGGCTTTCCTGCAAGAGCAGGGGTGCGCACCTGGCGTCTGCGGAGGAGCTGCGGAGGGTGGTGCAGGAGTGCGCCTCCTCGGTGTGTGCCACCGGCTGGCTGGCGGACGGCACCCTGGGGTAAGTCAGGCGAGCCGGGCTGGCTGTCCATCCAACTCACCCTCCAACTCGCCCAGCTTCCCCCCCTCCCCGGGGCTTCTATGGGGGCTAAATGATTGCTTTCAGGAGGGGTCAGGAGAGGCAAAATGCAGTGGGCAGTGGCTTCCAGTGCATTCTTGTTTTGATTTCTCATCTTAAAAAAAATTCTTTTCCTCCAGTCGTGTCCGCTTATTCCCCCTGACTTAGTTATTTTGAATTTCCTTATTAAATTACAAAAATAAAAAAGGTATGTATGTATAAAGCACAGAGTGAGTTTGTCCCTTCTCCCCCACCTCGGAGGTAACTGTCTGGTACATATTCTTTATCTGTTTTTCTCTGTGGATGCGCATCTGCAGACACAGGGATAGGAAGATGGTAGGGAGGTGTGGAAATATGGCCACAGATTCTTGCACAGTTGCTTCCATTGAGAAGTGGGGTCTGTGTCCTCTCCCTTTGAGCCAGGCCCAGTGGAGTCTGGCCAGGAGCGATAGAATACGACAGGAGTGGTAGGAGTTGACGTCTGGGGTTAAGTCAGAAAAAGCCATGTCTGGGTCTCTGAGGACTCTCACTGTTGAGATGCCGGGTACTAGTAAGAAGTCTGACTCTCCCGAGATGCTGCGAGGAAGCCCAGACCAGACGCCCCAATGCAGCTCTTTCACCAATAGCCCCGACCAGTGTCCTGGCCAAGAGCCATCTCTAACGGCCGGACACGTGAGGGGAGATGCCAGGTGACTCCAGTCCTCAACTGTTGGGTTGTCACCAGCCCCTGAGTCTCCCCAGCTCCGGTTCTTAGACATGGAGCAGAGACAAGCCATTTCGTTGTGCCCTGTCTGACTTGCTGACCCGTGGAATCCTTGTGGAGAAGTAATTCCTGTGGTCAGCGCGGAGAGAATGTCCCACGAATGCTGCTAACTGCTTCTTTACACTCAGAGAAGGCGGGCCCGTTCCACTGAGAAAGGAATGGGCTCCAAGAACTCGTTTGGTAGACAATGACCCGAAGATGTCTGGCTGGCAGGTGGCCACGGAAAACACACCCAGCCACGCTGACTCATGCCTCCATGCGCGACATGTGAAGCAGCAACTGAGCAGAAAGGACACAGGAGGCCTCTCCAAAACTTGTCCGTGGATCTGAAACTGTGCCTTATATGTCTACATCCAGATTCCTAAGCAGACAAAATATGTCCCGTGCAGGCATTTTTCCATTCTGTAGTCAAGGGTGGGTATTTTTCATAATCCTGTCACGGTCACTGCATCAGATAACCGCGGTATTCAGCGGTTCTGAAGAGCCCGCTCAGAGCCAGGCTTAGGTCTCCCAGGCAGTCCAGGTCAGGACTGAGTCACTGGAAAGGTCCATTCGCCCTGGATTTGCTGTGAAGTGTTAAGACATCTTGGCAGATCTCTACACATTGCTACGCTGATAATTCTTTATAGAGCACTCATACTTAACTCGGTATATTTACTTCATATTAAAAATAGGTTTTCCATTTTAATGTTACTAGAACCAAGAAGTATCTAACCATGAGTATGTACATTTCACGGTGGGTTTTTCAGTTACAGCCACCCCCTCCCTGCCCAAAACCAATTGTTCAATGCACAGTGCATCCTGCAATTGGTGGCATAGTAGACATATAGTAGATAGGATCTGTGTCTGCATGAGTTTGAGTATATACATAAATCCAGAGAAAGACAGAGGTCTAGAGCAGTGGTCGGCAAACTCATTAGTCAACAGAGCCAAATATCAACAGTACAACAATTGAAATTTCTTTTGAGAGCCAAATATTTTAAACTTAAACTTCTTTTAATGGCACTTCTTCAAAATAGACTCACTCAGGCTGTGGTATTTTGAGGAAGAGCCACACTCAAGGGTCCAAAGAGCCACATGTGGCTCGCGAGCCACAGTTTGCTGACCGCAGGTCTAGAGAATACAAACTTTTGGACCACTTGTCTCCTAAGAGATATTGCAACCTCCCTTCTAATAAAGGGAGGTTGAAAAGCTGGCTAGCAATTTTAATAGCCTTGTAGGACTAGGAGGGCAGAGATTTGAATTCAGGTTTTGTGCAGGGGGAGGGGCCCTGGGGAGTCCTTTGCTTTGGACTGGAACATTGCAAGGCTGTAATAGTCAACTGCAAGAAACACACGGGTCCTCAGAGGAGCTGCAGCGTAGCTTTCAGACCTCATAACTTAATCCGTGAATTGCGGTTACGATGATACTGGAGTCCCAGTGCCCCGGGTAGCTAGCAGAACTGACTTTAAAAATCATTTTTAGAGGGAGAAAACATTATCCGAGGCAGTTGATTTCCACAAATAATTTTAGAAAGCATAGGGTTTGTCGCACAATATAAAATAACCAGTCTCATGAGAGGCTAAGCCAACAATAACAAAAATAGCCAGCAGAAAATCTAGGTATTAGCAATGATAGATGCATTCTTTAAAATAACTCTTTAAAGTGTTCAGAGATACAGAGCCAAGAAGGGTAATTTTGGCAGAAGACTGAAAACTATAAAAATAACCAAGTGGAAGCCCTAGAAATGAAAAGTAAAATCACTGACATTAAGAATGTAATAGATGGTTCTAACAGCTGATTAAAAAGAGCCAAGGAAAAAATTAGTGAACTGGAAGATATTTTAGAGGAAGATGTTCAGAATAAAATAAAATAAAATAGAAAAAAAAGGATGAAATTTTCAGAAGAAAGGGTAAAAGGCAAAGAAGATGTATGTGATTTGAATTCCAAAAGGAGAAGAGAAGGAAAAGTAATATAAGAGTTACCCACAGTTGAAGAAAAACATTCAGGCACAGATTCAAAAAGCCCTACAAAGCCCAAGTATGACAAACAAAAATAAATTCACAAACTGGCACATCTGATTAGAGTCAAATATGAAGAAAAAATATTAAAACTAATAATAAGAAAAAGTGCCCTGGCCGGTTTGGCTCAGTGGATGGGGCATCGGCTTGTGGACTCAGGGATCCCGGGTTCGATGCCCATCAAGGGCATATACCTTGGTTGCGGGCACATCCCTAGTGGGAGGTGTGCAGGAGGTGGCTGATCGATGTTTCTCTCTCATCGATGTTTCTGACTCTCTGTCCCTCTCTCTTCCTCTCTGTAAAAATCAATAAGATATATTTTTTAAAAAAGAAAGAAAAAGTACTTCAAAGGAGCAATAATAAAAGCCCAAAGATAACTGAATGATACCTTTAAAGTGTTAAAAGAAAATTACTGCCAGCCTAGAATTCTATACCCACTGAGGATATTTTCTAACACCAAAGATAAAATAAAGACATTTTCATATAAAAGATGAGACAATTCATCAAATCGGACCTACTCTAAAAGAAACACTAAAGGCAGGAGGAAAATCATTGCAGGTGGGAGGCTGCAGATTGCAAAAAAAAAAAAAAGATGAATGGAAAGAGTAAATGGGAGGGGCGATTGTTAAATTGAAATTACATAATTCCATAAAGCAGTAATAGTAATACTAAAGACTAAAAAATGGTGTATCAGCCAGGAAGTATTTTAAATATATTAATACATAGTATTTTAAGTTGTGTCATTGAGGAAGAAAGTAAAAGTAATGTTAAATTTTAGTAAGCAGAGGAAACATGTTAAAACTTCTGGGGTAGCTACTACAAGAATGGTAAAAAGATATATAACTTCCAAACCAATACAGAGGAAAGAGAATGCCAAGAGAATAATTACAGCAATCAAAATGGGGAAAAGAAAAGAGGGAGAAAGGAAGGAAGAATGGGCAGAACCAATAGAAAGATGGCAGATTTGAATTCAAAGAGATCTGTGATTAAAAATTAAGCAGATGAGGTACTCGGATTAGGAAACAAAGATTATAATTTGAATTTTTTTTTAAATTCTACTATTTACTGTTTATAAAAGATACAGTATTCCTAAATAAACCGTGGGACTAAAATAAATAATGGAGATTAGCATATAAATAAAGGCGTATGATATCAAAAATATAACATACTCAAACCCCATGGGATGTTACAAAAGCTATACCTAGAGGAAATGTAAGGCATTTAAATGCTCCTGTTAGAAGAGGAAAAAGGCTTAAGGTTCATAACTAATGATTCATCTAAAGAAATACGAACAACAGAACAAACCTCAAAAGGGAAGAGCAGAATGGTATGAAATTTTTACAAAACCACATATACTAGAAGAGACACACAATGTATTTGTAGCCTCTGAAACGTGAATTATACTTATGACCTCACTTAAGCATCTCTGTCTTCCTGACTTTAGACCTTTGTTTGGGGAGAATGTTTCCGGTGCTTTCAGCCAAAGCTCCTGAATCAGAAAAATATCTGCTGCTTCCAAGCTGTCAATTCTCCTACCCTTTCTTCTAAAATGTTCATCTTTTTTTCCTTTTGGCTTCTTTGTCTATTTCAGGACAACCGTGTGCAGCAGGGGGAGCGGTGAGCAGCACATCATGAAAGCTGTGGATGTGAGAGTGGAGAGCCCCCCGGCTCCTGGGGGCACATACAATGCCCTGTGTATTAAGGATGAAGGTCAGTGCCAGAGCCTTTGTCCAGGTTCTGGAGGGGGTGCTGGCGGGGCGTGCCACCTTAGGTTGTGTTCTCTAGAAGCCGACCTGGAGGTGAGGATCCACTCCACACAGCGTCATCAGGGAGACTGCCAAAGAATAGCCAGTAATTCAGTGGAGAAGGGAACAGGAAGAGGAAGCAGACCAAGCAGTCGTGAAATACTAAGCAGAGTCCATGGAGGCGTTGAGGTGGGGGTTGGGGGGTACTCATGGGAGGTGGCTCACGTGAGAGAGCAGGGGTGTTTTCATACCAGGGCACCTGCCAGTCATTGGTTAAGGGCTGCTGCAGGGAGATGTGAATTCCTAGGATCCTCTGGTTTTTATGTGCACAGGCAAAGCGTTCCAGTAGCCTGGGTGCCACCCTCCCAACCCAGGTGCCCAGGTGCCCACCAGGACCCCCTGTGCAAGGGCAGGGTAAAGGTATCTAGGAAATGTGGGCAACCCCTGAACATGTCTGTTATAGTCACTGATACAGCCTACCCTCTTTCTCTCTTCATGGTAGACAGGGTTCCTTTTCAGTGTGCTATCATTTCCTTTTCCCCCAAATGAAATGTATAGGATTTAGGAAACTGATCGTGGGAAGGAAAACTCAACTTCCTCCTGGGAAAGGAGCGGAGTGATGAGGAGAAAAACCGTAAAGGAGTCTGCAGGGCAGCGTTTCGTGTGCCCTGAAATAAGTCCGCGTTCATTACCAGGAACGCAAGCTGTCTGAAGGGCATGTTCATGCAAACGGAGAGAAAGCCAGCTGCTTACCCATCAGTCATAGACCTCACTCAGCACAGGGACTGCTTCGCTGCACACTGGTCTCATCTGGGAAGTTGTAAGAAATACTGATGCCCGGATGTCAGCCCTCGATAATCTGATATAAATGTTCTGCATATTGGGTGGTGGTGTTTTTTTTTCAAGCTCCCATTTTAACATGTCAAGCAGTTTGCGAGCTACTTCTCTAATGCAGAGTTTCCCAAATCTCTCTGATGATGGGGAATAACCAGGTGAACTTCTTAGAGATACAAACCCGCAGGCTGCACCCTAGAGGCACCACATTCTAACCTCCTTTAAAAAGTCAAGGAGCCACAGTGGGGCTGCAGGCCCTCGCTGGTGCTTATTAGATGCCAGGATTCTGTGCCACTTCCGGGTTTTCTCCAGGAAGGTCCGTATTTGAGGATTGTTGTTTTTCTAAAATCACATGGGTGAATGAAATGAATCCCAAATAGGCAAAGTTCAGATCCCTGAGGGAGACAAGAAAGGGCCAGAAGAAAAACAACATGACCTTCATTCTTTAGCGCTTATAAATGAATTTGCAGGGCTTCTGAGTCTTCTCTCTTTCCCCTGATAAACGAGAGCTTTCGCTGTGTAACATACCATCTCAAAGGCAGTGGCTTAAAACAACAACTGTTTATTCAGGTCACTTTTTTTTTTTTTTTCGCCAACAAGTTGTATTCTTCTGCTGGTCTCACCTGGGCTCATTCATGAGTTTAAGGTCATGGCCTTGCTTTTGGGAGAGGGCTGGCTATTGGCTGGGGTATTAGGGGTGACTGACTCATGCGTTTCTCAGCCTGGGCTTTCCACTTCATAGGTCTTTAATAGGCTGTGTGTGTGTGCCCCTTTTACCTAGAACGGTAGTGCATGGAGCCAGAGGTAGAAAACATCCATTCACATCCTATAGGGCACCAAGGTCAAAATCGTGATGGTGACTCCAAATTTGAGTAATCGCCAAACAAATATAATGTGCCTCCTGCTGTATTGCACTCAGAGGAACTTCAACCCAGTAGTATTCCTGCTTCAAATGCATAATTATAAGGAAATATTAGCCAAACTCAAATTAAGAAACATGCTATAAAATGACTGGCCTATACTCTTCAGAAAACATGTATAAGGATAAGAAAGACAAAGACAGACTAGGCAATTCTTCTACGTTAAAACAAACTAAAAAGACTTGACAACAAGATGAAATTTGTGATCCTAGATTGTATCCTGGACCATGAGAAAATAGCTATAATTGATGAAGTCTGTATATGTATTATGAATTAGATAACAGTATTGCATCAATGTTTACATATTCCTGATTTTGGTAACTGCATTGCAGTTATGTAGGAGAATATCCTTGTTCCAAGGTTTTTTGAGACAAAGGAACATCATATGTACAACTTACTCTCAAATGGTCCTGAAAAGAATTACAGGTATCATACATATTCCATACATTTGTCTCTCTATATAGATACCAATACATATCTATACATATCTATCTATCTAAAGAGAAAAAATGATAAAGCAAGTGGAGCCAAATGAAAAAACATGCTGGTGAATCTGGATAAAGGGTTTTATGGGAGTTCCTTGCTTAGTCTTACACTTTTTCTTTTGAAATTATATAAAAATAAGAATCATAAAAAAAAAAGATGATCTACATATTCCTAAAAACAACACAACTATAACAATAACAATGGTGTGTGTGTGTGTGTGTGTGTGTGTGTGTGTGAGAGAGAGAGAGAGAGAGAGAGAGATCCCTGAGTCATGAAGAGCCAAACTGTGAAGGAAATTCAGGCTGCCGATCAATGTAGGTGAAGATGGATGCCGTTTAATGAAACCTGCAAGGAATATGGATCATTCGAATCCAAGTGCTCAAAAGCCAAAAGCATCCCAGAGCAGTTGCCTGAGCCTCGCCTCCGGCCGCCTCCTGATCAACAGAGGGGCTGTGTGGAGAAGCCGGGGGTCTTGGTCCTCCTGGCCTGATTTGTGAGGAGGCTTCAGGGGGGCCGTAAAGGGGACCCGGAAATGCTGAGGTGGGATGAAGGTCAGAAGGCCACTCTCTTGGGCATCCGGGAAAGGTCCTGTCCCTCTGCCTGTCATCCTTCAGGAAGAGCATGCTGCTCTGGCCTGCTTCCTGGAGCCTCTGTTGACAGCGCAGTCAGTAGGGAAATCTGTGCTGAAGGAAGGCATGGCGCCCGAGCAGAAGCTGAGACAGGGGGTTCCCTGTGGCCCCTCAGGAGTGAGTGTCCGTGAGTCTGGTCCAGCCTCCCACCGGCACGGTATCGTCTCCAGCGGTTGCCTTTTCCCCACCGCCGCTCCGTGCGTTGGTTAGGTCTGTGCGTGCCAAACCCAAGAGCGGCAGACGGCTTCCTTATAAAGAGCCCAGAAGGAAAACAGCCCGTGGAACATTCAGACAGCCTCCTCCTCTGTTTCTTTTCTGAAATAAAGTTCTTCATGAATGTAGACTTTTCTCATTTTCCTTCCAGTACTTTGTCTCACCTAGAGTGAATTTCCAGTCCTGCGGTGATCTCACTTAAACTAATAAGTGAAGTTATTTTTAACCAACGGGATGTGGATGAAATACGCTGCCTCCACTTGGGTTCTCTGGCTCTGCTTCTCTTGGCTCTTTGTCTGGGTTCGACGTGTGGGGTCTGGAGTGCACCCACAGGGTTCCGCTCTGAGTGTGCTTCTGTCCACCACCTCCCAAGCCAGGCTGGCTGGCTGCTCTTCCCTCCCCCTCCCCCACCTCCCCTTCCCCACCTTCTGAGCTCCGTGTTCTTCCGCCCTTGCATATTTACCTATTGCCTGTTCTTCCCTTAAAAACACAAGTCGAATCATTCGCTTGTTTATGTCATCAAGAGGAGAACTGGATGCTCATCTTGAGAACGATGAGGAAATTTTGAGAGCAACCATTTCTCAGGTCTCCCTGAAGGAGGCCCCAGGCCTCGGGATTGGCTTTGGGGGAAATTATTTGGCTGCAATCAGGTGACAGAAATCAACTATAGTGCTTTGAACACCGATAGAACGTATTTAGTTCAGGGTCTCCCGAGGGAGTGTGGAAGGTTCTGAGCTCATTACCATTGACCTGACCTTGGCAATTTATTTGTTGAAGGTAATGTCAAGTCTAATACTCAGACTTGTAATTCAGTGGAAGGATGGATGGATGGATGGATAGATGGATGAAAACATAGATGATTGATAGATAGATAGATAGATAGATAGATAGATAGATGGAGACAGACAGCTGGATATAGAGGTTTCATTCCCACCCTCAAGGAGTTGACAGTATAAGTAAGAGTTGAATATGTTTCCTGACACAACGGAAGAGGGTAATGAGCAGATTTCCTGAGTCAAAGGCATTTGAGGTGGAATTTGAAAATGTTGTTTCTGGAAATAATTATTAGGGAAGGGAATGAGGACATGGCAGACAGGGAGAACAATGGTTTGGGGAGACCAGCTCTGGGACAGCCATAGGACTCGTGTCTCAGGATGACTTGGATTCAGAACACCCCCAGTGGCTTGCCTAGCCGCTGGACACGTCTGAGGAGGATTCATCCCCATCTCAGTGAGCAGTGAGGCCCCTCCTCTGCCACCTACACCTCAGGCCCGGCCAGGACCAGGTCTTCCTTCCCAAAAACCTAGACTGGATCAGCCCTGACACCCAAACAGTCAATTCCCAGGAACACAGGGTGTCTGAGCCACCAGAGAAATTGTGCCAACGGGTCCATGTTCTGACGGATCTTACGAGCCATTTTATTTTGCCCTCCTTCCCTCAATTCCTGGTCAGCCAATGTGCGCTTGGCTGCATCTGGTGCGAGGGAACTGGGCGGTCAGTTGTCATCATGACTTGAAGAATGACTCAAAAGACCAGCAGTCTTCAACTGACCTGGGAAATGGAACTCATATTTATTTATGTCCCCGTCAAGTTCCAGGCATGTTATTGGCTACCGGGCAAGGCATAGGCTCATTTAATTCCGCTCACAACCTAATGAGATGGGTCTCATTAGCTCCATTTTATATTTTAATGTATTTCCTAATTATCAACAGGAACATGCAGCCATTGTTATAGAAAGCATAAAGACAGTGAAAACCACTCATAATCAGTCAGGATGTAGAGCATTTCCTTCACCCCGGAGAGTTCCCGGGAGCCCTTTTCCACCAGTGCCCTCCTCTCCCCACGCCAGCAGGGCCAGAGGCAATTCTGTCTGCCGTCACCATATATTCACTTCGCTTGAAAAATGAGGGTGTGATAGGTATCTAGAGCAGTAGTTCTCCAAGGGTAGTCCCTGGGCCAATACTACTCACATCACCTGGGAACTTATTATAAATGCAAATTCTTAGGCCCTAACCTTGACCTATTGACTCAAACTCAAAATCACAGCAGAGCGCCCAGCCATGGTGGCTCAGTGGTTGAGCAGAGACCTATGAACCAGGAGGTCACGGTTCAATTCCCAGTGAGGGCACAGGCCCCAGTTGTGGGCTCAATCCCCAGTGGGGGTCGTAGGGCAGCCGATGAGTGACTCATCATTGATGTTTCTATCATCCCTCGAGTTTGAGAAGTGATAGTTTGAGAACAAGTAACATTAGGTGGAACAGGGAAGACAATGCTGGTGCGTGTGGGTGGAGTGAGGTGGAGCTGGGCAGGTGCTCACAAAGTCACCTTCTTCAAACGGCACAAGGAAGGGGGAGCTTTGTGCTGGAATTTCTCCGTCCCTGGTTTGTGAAGGAACAATGGGGGTTGTGGGCTCTTCCTGAGAACTTCAGAAATCATGATGGGAGTCTTAACCTTCCTCAAAATGAAAGCACCAGCTTTTTTACATGAGTTCTGACCTCTGTGGGAACTGGCGCTCGGAAGATCTGAATGGCAAGCAAGCGTCCCCATTTAAATGGACCGTGAGACCGTCTAGGAATCAAGGAAGGAACCAGGAGTCAGAGGAAAAGGAGCCTGTCCATCGTGAGATTTCAAATAACCCCTCCCACTACCTCCTACTAACCCCTAAGGCACACCCCTGCCGACACCCCCTTCTGCGAGCAAACCTCAGGTCTCTTTCAAGGATGACGTCACTTGACCAGAACCGCGCCTACCTTGAGGAGGAGGAGGCCCCCGCGGCCTCAGGTGGCGGACTTGGAGCCCTGGCCTGGGCCGGATGTCGGATGTCGGATGTCGTCAAGCTGCTGCCTCTCAGCAGCGCGGCCTTGACCCGCCGTCACCCCGAGGGCTCCCTGTCTGCGCTCGAGGCGATGCTGAGGACCTTCTGCCCCAGGAGGAGGAGATGCGGGCGGATGCAGATGCAGGAGCCGCGGGCGTCGGCGGGAGGCGCACCCGGAGCCGCCGCAGCGCAGGGCCAGGTGCGGGGCTTCCTGGAGAAGCGGCGGCCATGCTGGGCTGGGCCCTCCACGCCCTCACGCCCAGGACTGCCTCCGGGACCGGCCCAGATGCTGCCCCACCCGGGCCGGTGCGGGCCCCGCGGGTAACGGCCAGGCCCAGGACAAATGCTGCCCAGCTTCCGGCCCCCGTCGCTGCCTCCCGAGGCCCAGCCACGGAGCGGGAGAAGCAGGGGCACCGAGGGAGCCTCTGCGCATGTCCGTCCCACCGACGCCTGCGCGGTTCACACTCAGGCTCCGTGGGCCACGTGGCGTTGACCCGGCGGCGGAGCAGCCACGCCCTGCGCCGCGCGCTGCCCCCTGGGGCGCGGTCACCTTAAGGACTCGGAGAGGCTGATGCAGGAGGACACCGGACCCTGTGGACGGAACCAGCTTAGAGCCCGCGTCGTGAGAAGCTGCCGCAGAGAAGGCGCGGCCTGGGAAGCAGGCCTGAGAGCGCAAAGACCAGACAACAGACTTGGAAACACAAAACATGAAAGTTGGAAAGGAGTCACTGTTCACGGATACTATTTGTTTGAAACACAAGATCTTTGCTCCACCGTCGCAGTTCAGTGGCCAAGCGTCCACCTATGAACCAGCAGCTCCTGGTTCCGTTCCCGACCAGGGCACACGCCTGAGTTGTGGCCTCCATCCCCAGTAGCAGGCAGCCAGCCAGTGATTCTCTCATCAATGATGTTTCTGTCTCTCCCTCTCCCTACCTCTATGAAATATACATATACATATACATATACATATACATATACATATACATATACATATACATATACATATACATATATACATATACATATATTACAGTGAGAGATAAGATCTCTTATAAAATCTCATTCCTTGAAAGGGAAAATAACAGAGATTGCTTTTTCCCTTTGAAACCCAGCTCTTGAGATGCCCCAATCACTATCTGTAAAATAACTGACAATAGCGGTGAACAGAACCCCAATGCAGGTTTTCCTAAAGCAGAGAACAGGCCCCAGTACATAGCCAGCTGTTTTCCAAAGCTCCCTGGTGAGGTTAAAGGCGGGAAGGTTCCTGAAAGGAACGAATTCAAGTTGCGCCCGGCCCTGGGTGGTGGTTCTGGCACTCGGGTTGTGCTAAGGCATCGGTATCTGGGAGCGTCTGAAGCAGCACCACCTCAGAAGCAGGGTGTTTCCTGTCCCCAGCGTTTGTGGGGAATCCAGACACATAAGGTGTGTGTGGCTGGACCCAGGAGCATTGCTGTGGTTTTTCTGAGCCAGAATCTAGCCCAGGCCGTTCTGGAAATGACATCTGAGGGAGAAGGGTCCCTGGAATCTGCTAAGGTGTCGATTTGGCCAGTTCTCCTTGACTCTGTTACCCTGCTCCTGGCCTTCCCTTCCAAAGAGGAAAGAGGGAGAGATGGAAGCATGTCCTACTCCTCTGACAGTGAGTGTGTGATGGAGAGCCTGCCATTTCCTAAGCTGGATCTGGTACGAGGAGAAAAGACTGGACGTCCAACGTGAGCTGTAGGTGGCTGAGCATGTTGGAGAAAGAGTTTGGCTCAAACTCATTTGAGGCTCTTGACCTTGGTCCATTCTTCTCAGGATGCCCTGCATCTCTGCTCATGAGGTGCCCCGGCTTTGTGCCAAGGCTCAGATGGCTGCCTGTTCCTCCTTGCCACATGGAGGGGATAAATAGCTGGTCTCCTGGGCGACAGTCCAGGCAGTCTGGGTTAAAACACAGCATTCTGTGCTGACTTCCTCAAGCACAACCACACCCGTCTTCATTCAAAATCTCTCCGGTTAAAGAACACGCAGAGCAACGGCTCTCTGAGAAAATGCCACCCGAACCGCAAGCTGTGAGGCCAACCAGGTGGCTTGAAGCTCAAGTCCCGGTTTCTATTTTCATCCTTTCTTAGCGCATCTTCCTGTGAGCAATGTGCTGCTTAGGTAACTCGCCTGCCTGAGGACTAACGGCTTTCCTTCCCAACGGATAAAAACCAGAAGAGGAGATTTGAACTTAATATTATTTCCTTTTTTGGAAAAGGTCTCGGGGCATCACTTTGATGCAGCAATTCCATTGCTAGAAGTTTTTCCTGATGAAAGAAGATATGTACAAAAATGCCCATCAGAGCTGCCCATGGTAGCATTGTTTATGACAATGAAAACTTGGAACCAACATAAATGTCAGTGTAATGACTGAATAATGTATGTGATAATGTGGCCTTTCAAAAAACTGAGATAGCCCTAACCGGTTTGGCTCAGTGGATAGAGCATCGGCCTACAGACTGAAGGGTCCCAGGTTCGATTCCAGTCAAGGGCATGTACCTTGGTTTCGGACGCATCCCCAGTGGGAGGTGTGCAGGAGGCAGCTGATTGATGTTTCTCTCTCATCAATGTTTCTGACTCTCTATCCCTCTCCCTTCCTCTCTGTAAAAAAATCAGTAAAATATATTAAAAAAGAATGAAGTAGTTTGTAGTTCTAATGTGAAAAAGCCGCTAAAATATTAGAGGGAAAATGACTTTGAGTTTCTGGTCTGGCCTGTAAGGAAAGAAATGGAATCAATAATTAATAACCTGATAAAACAGAATGAGTTCACTGGTGAATTCTACCGAATATTTGAGGAAGAAATCACACCATTTCTCTACAATCTCTTCCAGAAATTGGAAGCAGAGGGAATACTTCCTAACTCTTTCTATGAGGCCAGCATCACCCTAAGCTCAAAGTGAGAGACATTACAAGAAAACTATAGACCAATACCAGTTAGCACAGAAACAAAAATCTCCAGCAAAATATTAGCAATTTGAATCCAACAAGGTAAAAAAAAAGACGTCCAGACCACAACCAAGTGGGACTTATCCCAGGTGTGCAAGGCTGCGTCAACATTTTTTAAAAAATCAACCGATGTAATCCATCACATAAACGGGCTAAGGATGAAGAAGCACACGGGCAGATGGATCGATGCAGAAAAAGCATTTGACAGAATCCAACATCCGTTATGCTAAAACTCACAGGCAACTAGAAAAAGAAGTTATTAACTTCTTCAACTTGACAAAGAATATTTATCAAAACAAACAAGAACTGCAGCTGACATCATGCTAAATGGGGGAGGAGGGGAGGATTTGAAGCTTACCCACTAAGATTGTTTATATTTTAAATGGGCGATTTTATCTGAAACTACTAGAGAATGCTCACTGCTGCTTTGGGGCTGGAAGTGTGACCTGATTAGCTCAGGCCCCAACTCTATAACCGTTAACCTTTAACATCAAGCAACCTGTCATTTCACAAGATGGGGCTGTGTTTAGATCTGCCCTCTGGATCTCTGAGCCTGAGGGTCTCGCCTGAGCTGGGCGTGGCAGCTCCCGCTGATGTGGAAGGAGGAAGGCTGGGCCTCCCCTCCCTCCCTTCTGCATTTCCTCACTGGCTGAAGCCTGGGGTGAGTCCCTTCATGGCTGCCTCACACCTGCCACAATTTTTTTTTTTAATATATTTTACTGATTTTTTTTTTTTTTTACAGAGAAGAAGGGAAAGAGATAGATAGAAACATCAATGAGAGAGAAACATCGATCAGCTGCCTCCTGCACACCCCCTACTGGGGATGTGCCTGCAACCACAGTATATGCCCTTGATCAGAATCGAACCTGGGACCCTTCAGTCCACAGGCCAGTGCTCTATCCACTGAGCCAAACCGGTTAGG
>PVJN01043947.1:0-17558 GCA_004026805.1 Lasiurus borealis | reverse complement strand
AACCCTCTCTGAAATCAATATAAAGATATTTAAATTAAAAAAAAAAGAAATAGAGAATTAAGGGCTAAGAATTATCAGTGAAAATAAATATAAAAACTGGAGAGAAAATACAGTGAAAACATGAAACTTAACTGTTCCCTCCTCTAAGATAAAAACCACCCATCAGTTTCAAAGTAAATAAAACCAGGAAGGAAAAATGAAAGTAAATGAAGTAAGAATGCAAAAATAATCAACTCAAACAATATCCATCATAAAGTGACATAAAGATAATGAGCTAAAAAGCTGTGAATAAATGCCAATCTTGTCCTTCAAAAGTCCATAGCCCCAAAGGGGGGAATTTCCAGAGACAATCAAAGCCCTCCATTCCTTGCCACCTACTGGATAGGTCTTGGGACAAGTGTCTCCCAGCCCTCAGCGGGAGGCTGGCCCTTCCCCTGTCCCCAGGAGCATGGCCCCAGCGTTGCGGTGCTGCTGCCCTGCTGGCCTCTCTAGCCATCTCATTATCTCTGCATCTGCATCTGCCTCCCTTCTAGTGTGGACCTGGACAAGTCCCCAAACCACAGTCACCCAGCTGTCCTGGTTATTGAACAGAAAAGCAGCAAAACTAGACAGGTGACACCAGGGCTGACCTCAGGATCAGCTGCATTGATTAATGGCCCCTACCCTGGTGCCAACCAAATATTCAGTGGAGACCACAATCCTGAAAGGACCCAGGCTTTGCGTTACTTTAGGTCTCTGAGTTTCCAAGGCTGCCACGCAGGCCTTCCTTGAGCTTGTCTGGCAGGTTAGTATGTGGCCCATTTTTGTCTACAACACAGAGACCAGGGCCTTCTGTGGGGAGGGAACAAATGCCCTAGGCCAGTGGCCGGCAAACTCATTAGTCAACAGAGCGGCAAACCGTGAACCGCATGTGGTTAGCAAGCTGCGGTTTGCTGACCACTGCCCTAGGCCTTGCTCCCAAGATCTAAGGTACAGAGACCTGTCTGGTAGGTCTGCGTGGCAAGGGGCCAGCTCTAGAGCAGGCAGTGAGGAAAACAATGACTGCAAGTTGAGAGCTCGGTGGGCTGGCCCAGCTCTGGCAGAGAGCATCTGGGGTGGGGTTCTCTGAATCATACCTCGCTCTTGGAGGCCAAAGGCAGCCCACCATAGCTGCAGGAAGAGCGGGGCTAGCCAAGGAGGTGTGCCAGTGCAATGCTTAATAGCATTTACTGTTTGGCAACATCCAAGCAGCAGCTTAATAGCATTTACTGTTTGGCAAGCTTTGTGAGCTGAGCTGATTGGTTTGGTCTGAGCTGGGTTAGTCTTATCTGGGATAGTGCGGGCTGGTGTTGGCTGGTCTGAGTTGTGCTGATCAGGTCTGAGTTGATCTGAGTTGGCCTGAGTGGTCTGGGTTGTGCTGGTCTGGTCTGAGCAGGCTGGTCTGGGCTGGTCTAGGCTGAGCTGGCTCAAGCACCAGCGATCAGTTGTTGGATCAGATAGGCTGTCTGGTCTAGGATGGTCTCTGCTATGGGGCCTCCCATTCTCTAATGGAGTGGCCTAGGCTTGTTCTCAAGCTGAGGCAGGCTCTGAGAGAGATGCACGTAGGCTCAGCACTGGCACAGTGTCATGCCTACCAAATTCTCCTGGCCAAAATAAGTCACAGAACAGACCATATTCACAGGAGGGGGAAATGGACTCCACCCCTTGATGGAGGTGCTAGAGTCACATTGCCCAGAGTGTGGGCACAGCAGGACAGGAGTGCACAGGATGTCTGTGCAAAGCTGACCACCCATACTCAGCACACAGCCTCTATGCTGGGGGCTGGGACACAGCGATAGGCAGGGTTAAGATGTGGTTGCTGCCTTTGGAGTGCACAGTCCTGGGGGAGGACACTAAGCAGACCCAGCAGTGGGAAAATGTGACGGAGGATCCCTGTGAAGAGGACTGGGCTGGGATTGGAAGTGTGGAGGAGTATACCTGTGGGCATAGGAGCAGGGCAGGGGACTCCTGACTCCTAGTCTCTCCGGGGCCTGCGGGCAGAAGGTAGAGAGATGCCAGCCCAGAGCTGAGGAAGGAGGGGAGCTGGTGCTCCTGCTGCAGGCACTCTGGAGCCCACAGTCCGGCACAGGCTGCCCCACCAGGCAGCCCAAGGATTAAATGGACTTTGTTGGGATTACTGCTGCCAATCAAGTTCAAGTACATTTTTAAGAGCTTAATTTTCGGCCCATCAAGTCCAGTCGATTAAACTCATTACGGCGGATGGACTGGCTGGTATTCATGCTGCCATCAGATTTGGAGAATTAATTAAGGGCCTGTTATCCTTTGTCAGGATTAGTGAAACCAGCCCAGAGACCCGGGGTGTCTGCTAAAAGACGGATTGATAATCTTTTTAGCAGGGCCCCCGAGACAGAGAGAGATCTGCCACCAGATCGCTGGCGTCTTTGATCCAGTGATGCACGGACCTAGGAGCCGGGCTTGGGGACCGGGCAGGCTCCAGGGCACAGAGACCATCCTAGACCAGACAGCCTATCTGATCCAACAACTGATCGCTGGTGCTTGAGCTATGTCCACCCCATCTGTACCCCCTAACCTCTCTTTCTCCTGCTCTTGCCCCACTCACCCTAGCCAGTTCTCAACACAGCAGTGGTATTTCACGTATTATATGTCAAGTTATGCCATTTTTATGCTTAAAGGCTTCTAAAGAAACTTAGCATGCAGCTCAAATGCTGTGTGCGCCTTGCATCCTGGCGAATAGGGCGGGAGCACGCCATGCCCAGCCTGGTGGGGTAATAGCGCAGCAGCCGTGTTGTTTCTATGAGGAGCTCTGTGTCGGGACTTCGGAAAGGACCTAGGGGACAGCTTGCTTCTGCTTTGCCGGGTCTGGTGTCCAGAACACCCACGTGTGGCTTCTCTGTGTGTCTTGGGCTCCTGCACAGCATGGCACTGGGTGCTGAGAGGGCGCTTCTGGAGAGCAAGGCAGGAGCTCTCGGCCTTTCTGACCTGGCCCTGGAAGTCACATAATGGAGCGCCTTTGCTGTGTGCTCTACTGGTTGGAGAAGGCACAGTCACATCCAGCACGGGGAGGGACACCGATGGCAGAGCTGCAGCGTCGCAGTCAGCAGCGCACATGAGCCGGGAGGCTTTGGCAAATGCTAGCCTGCCTGGTGCGTACAGGCTGACCCTGACCCACACCACTGAGGGAGTTACCGCTTCCTCTCCCTCACTTGTTTCCAGGCAACCGCCTTCTTTCTATCCCTCAGGCGGGCGGAACATACGCTGCCTCAGGGCCTTTGCACTTTTTGTCTCGGTGTGGCTTGCTCCGTCCACTCCTGGAGAACTCAGCTCAACTGTCATCCCCTCAGGCTGTCCTCCTCTGGCCATCGGTCTAATTCACTGCCCCTCTCCAAGAACGCTCTAGGAAAGCTCCAGCCAATAGAAGACCATGCAGGCCACATCTGTAATACAACGTTGTATAGTGAGCACATTAAAAAAGAAATACAGTTATTTCTCATTAATCCTTTTATTTAACTTAACATGTTCAGAATATTATCATCCAATATGTGACCCATACAAAAATGTTCATGAGATAGTCTTACAGCCTTTTTATTGTACTGTCTTAGAAACCTAGTGTATATTTTATGCTTATTGCATATGTCAGCCCAGAAGCTAAGTTTTCTTTGGAAATACTTGATCTGCACTTAGATTTGATCAACGTACTGTTGAAAGAGTAGATTTACATACCCAAGTTGTTCCAAATATCTTAACTGATTTGAGCATCCGTTTTAGAATTGAAAGTTCCTTAAAATTCAGTAAAATGAAAGCCACAGATCCTCAGTCTCACTGGCCACATCCCAAGCGCTCTATAGTCCCGCTGAGCAGATAGAAGACTTTTCCCCATCATTGCAGAGGGTTCTGGACTCTGCTGTTCTAGATCATTCCCTGCGCTTTCGTCCACATGCCACTCCCCACCCTCTGCTTCTATCCGCCTCTGCTTGTGCGTTTGCTTATCTCCTCCCACTTCCTTCGACCTGCAGGCTCTAGGACAGTGGTTCTTAACCTTCCTAATGCCGGGCCCCTTTAATACAGTTCCTCATGTTGTGGTGACTCCCAACCATAAAATTATTTTCTTTGCTACTTCCTAACAGTAATTTTGCTACTGTTGTGAATCGTAATGTAAATATCTGTGTTTTCTGACGGTCTTAGGTGACCCCTATGATGGGGTCAATGGACCCCCAAAAGGGTCTCGACCCACAGGTTGAGAACCGCTGCTCTAGGTGGTCTTGTTCTCACCCAGAACGGTGCCTGGCCCACACCAGCACCAGAGAGGAACTTGTTAAATAGATAAGTGAAAACACACTCTAGGCCATCGGCTACGTGTACTCGGGGAGCCCTCCCTCAGCACAGCTTCATGACTCTTACAGAGGAGGTGGCCTGAGAGGCACAGCATCTCCCACGGTCACACCTGGAGCACCAGCCGGACTGAGGCTGCCATGCTTGCTGCAGAGCCCCCCTTCATCTCTCCCGGGCCACAGGGCTTCACAGATGCCGAGGCCCCTGCCCTCATGGGACTTCTGAGCAACCTGGGGAGAGGAACATGAGCAGGAGACAGAGATGGTCCGGTGACTGTGAACAGTACGCTGAGAGACGAACGCTTTCTAAATACCAGAAGAGGCATCAGCGGAGACAGGACAGCTGTCCTGAGCTATTGCACTGGGCCGTGGGGACTGCAGGGACAGTGATCTCACTCACATTGGGCTCCCGTGGCCTGAGTGTGGCTGAGCCAGATGTGGCAGGGGCCTCAGCAGGCCTCTCTCCAGCCTCCTCCACCCTGGTCTACCCTTGGGAGGCACTGCCTACATATGACAGCTCATATGCCATGTGGCTATGTCCTCTCTTCAGTCCAGAGAGAGAGAGAGAGCAACAAAGAAAGAGAGAGAGAGAGAGGAGAGAGAGAGAGTTTGGTGACTCTTGTTGCCATATGAGGGTTGAGGACAGGATGGACCCAGTTCTGAGACCTAAGGAAGTTGGCTGAGGACTCTGGGAAAGGTCTCGTGGAAGACCCCCCACCCCCATCATTAAGAAGATGCAGCTCCCCTGCTCCTTAGGTGGGGAGCCTGATGCTGCAGCCCCGACAACAAAGGCGGGAGCCAGGGGTGGGCATGCAGGTGGTCACGGAGGCTCCCCTGTTGGAGACTGGCCTTCCTCCAGACGGAAGCCCTGAAGCTGGGGAAATGCACGTCCTCAGCCTGTTTGAATCAGACATCTGTTGCTCGCAGCCCTGGCCAGGCTGGACCCCAGCCTCCTGACCACCCGAGTCAGGCAGAGGACCCTCCTCACAGGCCTCCACCTCCAGCTGCTCGGACACTGCCTAATGCTTGCAGGCCCCGGCTGGCTTCCTGGGCTCCGGTGAATGAGCCCTTTCTCCCATCTTCTCCCACCCCAGATGGCAGAAATTGATACAGCCTTCTCTCTCTCTCCCTCTCCTCCCTTCTTCCTCTCCCTTTCCCTTTTCCTCTCCTTCTCTCTCTCTCTTTTCTTCTCCCTCTCCCTCTCCCTCTCCCTCTCCCTCTTCCTCTCCTTCTTTCTCTCTCTCTTTTCTTCTCCCTCTCCCTCTTCTGTCTCCCAACATTAAGTGTTTCCTTCTTGCACAATAACCAGGGAACTGAGGACAGGGTGGTAAAGTACCAAGGTCGCCTGGCTGGCTGCTGTGTGCAGAGTGGGGATTGAAACCCAGGCGGTGTGGCTTTGCGGGTCCAGCTCCACACCACCATCCTTCAGCCCCTAAGGACCCTGTGTAGGCAGCTCTGGGTGCCCTGAGGGGCAGAGTCCAGACAGAGATCTTGGAATGCGGCTCCATCCGCCTGCCATCCTGTTCAGACTAATTGAGTGCAGGGGCCTGCGCTGCAGCTGGTCCCAGGCTGTGGCCAACAGCTGGCAGCTGGCTTCTTCGTCAGCCCAAGCTCCAGGGCAGTGGTTGGGTTTGGCCTCTGGCCTGCACTGTCCTGGCATCAGCTGGTGGTGTCGCTTCCCCAGGAGCATGAGAGATTTGTGTGGGGGTCCCTGGTGGCTCCACGCCAAGCCTTGCAGTCTTGCTCCCATTGGCTTGAACGTAGGGAAGTTGGCTGGGGACTTTGGGAAAGGTGGCAGAGGTTGGTTGTGAGCCCCCACTCCCTAACTTTTGGGGCAGACTGGCTTTGCTGGGGAGAGCTAGCTGCCTATGTCCGTGGCGGGAGTCAGGTGGGATGACTCCAGGAGCAGGGGTGTGGTTCAGGGCTGGAACCAGCACAGCTGTCTTTCTGGCAGCATGGTTAGTTCAGGGGTGAAAACGTGACCCCGGCAAGGTCCCCTCTCTGTGACGCTCTGGGACTTCTGCGGAGCCATCAGGGAAGAGACGCTCGCTCGCACTGGCTGAGCCTGCTGTGTAGCCCGGAGTTCCGACAGCGCCTGGGCCCTTGAGGGAAGAGGCTGCCAGCCTGCCCGCAGTGAGGACACGTTGCCAGAAGGGAGAGCAGCCTCCTGGTGGCATGCGGCTGCCTGGGTGGCCATGCCTGGACTCGGCTGTACCTGTTCTTGTGTTGCCCTGGCAGGCTTGTGCTGGGATCCTGTCACTGGCACCAGGAAGTCCACTGAGGCACAGGTGAGGCCTCCCTGAGACTGTGCTTGCCTCTTGACTTCTGTGTCACTCTGGGCTAGAGCAGGTACAACTCAGCCCCAGGAGCCCCTGTGTGAGACGGCTCCCTGTACCGGGTGCCCTTCCCCCTCATACACTCAAGGCCATGTCTGGAAGATGGGGTGGCTGGGGCTTGAGCCCTGACATGTCCAGTCCTGAGCCTGGATGTTCAGGCCCATCGTCCATGAGGCAAGATGTTCAGGGGCAAAGGCCCTGGAGTTTGGAGTATGAATCCCGGCTCCATTCTGCCGCAGTGCATGGCCGCGGGCAGGACATTTAGCCTGTGTGCCTCGGGGCCTCATCTACAACCTGGATGACAGCGGAGCTCACAGGCTCTCAGCGGTGCCTGGCACACGGGAAGCACCACCAAGTGTTGGCTGAGTAGAGAGGAGAGACTCCTGGGGCCACTTGAGCTCTGGACTGCATCTTGTCCCAGCAGCTTGGCAGACCTGGGCCCTGGGTCGGTGCCCAACACTCACATGCTGTGTAGCAGGTAGAAGCCTGTAAACTGGGGACACTGGACAAAGATGAGTCCTGCTGCTTTCCTGCCCCCCCCCATGCACACACATGCACACACATGCAAAATGTGCTTCCCTCTGGGGGTGGTCGGGGACACGGCTTGGCGTGTCCAGGGTAAGCAGGCCAGGCAATTGGGAGGTTCATCAGCAACTCTGAGAAGGCCCGTATTTTGCTGTTTGCTCCTCAAGCTTGAGTGTCAAAGTTGTTTGAACCCCGGTCCCCAGTCTTTGCTGAATCTGCCCCACTGCCTCTTCTAGTAGTGGGGTGCAGGACTGAAGTCCCCATTCATCCCTGCAGTTGGGTCTCCTGGGCTGCCACTGCCAAATTAAAGCCCCATGAAACATGGACACTTCCCATCCGATTGGCTACTTCCCAACCAAGACTAACACCGAGGCTACTGCCGAGTGCAGGTATGCACAAGGGTGCTCACCACCATGGCAGGAGGCTCTCAGATCGGATCACCTTTCTGGGTGTCCATTTAGTAAATAAACACCTTAAAATGTTCAGATCTTTGGATCCAGAGATTCCACATCTGGGTATCAGTCATAAGGAAATAACTCCCCAATACAAAAAACATAAATAAATCTGTAAGTCCATTGTGTCAGTGCTAGCCCATTAGAGGACTGTTAGACATCCAGCTGTTAAATTATTAGTAGTTGGACACTTCTGGCTGTGGCGTATTTACACCACAAAAATTGGCAAGTGCTATAAGTCAGACCCTTTTATCTTTTCTGGAGAGCCAGTTTAGCAGCATTCCCCTGGTTCATTGGATGTAGCATCCCCCAGCCCTATGGCAAATGGGACATATCTTTATGTCGTGGTAAGGAACAATCTCCAATGCACGTGGGTAAGTGAACAAAGCAAGCTGCATCTGTCATTTGTGGGGAAAATGAAGGGAGTACCATCAGGTGTGTGTTTCTGTGTGAAAACATAAATCTTGGGTACCAGTAGTATTTTGGAGGGTAAGGAAGCAGAGATCAAGGACAGGAGAGATGCCCTTCTGTATATTCTGTGTGGTCTTTGAAGTGCTTACCATGTTCAAATGTTTTAAATTTAAAAGACAATAAAAATTTTTTTTTAAATTATGTTCATCTCAGTGCTGTTAGTGAGTGTGAAAAATAAGAAACAATATAGCTGTCCAACAAAAGGGAATTGTTGAGGTCAAGCTCGTATGGTAGAACACCATGCAGTCTTCCCAAAGGGTTGCTCACAAATTATGCATTATGAGAGGGAGACTGCTAATGAGTGTTTACCCGGAAAAAAAAAGCAGCTTCCATAATTACATATCCAATATTATCTTGACTGTAAAAATAAAAACAAAAAAGCAGGTGGGAAATATGCCAAACCATGGACAGTGTGTTTCTGATTGATGTTATTTTTGGGCAATTAAATGTTTGTTCTTTACTTTTTCCCCCTGCACTTTTCAAATGTGCTATGTTGAGCAGGAATTACTTTTATGATACCCTACCTCTGATATCTTTATTTTATTAGAGGAACTTAAGCCAGGCAAAGTTGATGCCTCAGAATCTGGTCGGTCACACCATCCTTGCCACTGGACTGAGATCTTCCCAAGCCCTGTTGCTGTCAGGTCTATGGTTTCTATGTCCTTCCAACCACTCTGTCCCACACTGGCCCTGCTGATGGCCCTGGCCCCACCTCTCTCCTCCCAGCTTGCATCCAAGGCATGGGCTGCTTCTTCAGCCCTGCTCAGCCCACCCACTGCTGCACCCCGGGGCATGGAGCTACTGAGAGGAGACAATAACAGACCTCTCACTCCTGTGATGTTGGTGCCAGGGACTTGAGAGACAAACGTGAAAGTTTAAAAAGTCAAATGCAATCTGGCTTGGTAGTCATTCTGGGGTTCCCCATCCCTGATGTCAGAAGGGTCCCAGAAGAAGAGCAGAGGGTCTCACAGGTGCCCCAGGCTCTGCAGTGGGATCTCTGCTGCTTCTCTGTTCCCACGCCCATGGGCTCCTTTCAAAGAGCAGGCCTGGGTGCTGGGAAGGCAGAAATTCCTTCCCCAGGTGCACTCACAAGAGGCTGTCAGTCTGTGTGCTTAGCCACGCCTCTGGCTTCTGAGAGCTGCTTGTTCACTATTCAGGAAAAATTGCCAGGAACGAAGTCCTTGGGAGCTGGGTTCAAACATGGCTTCACCAAAGTCACTATGTGTCTCTGAGCAAATGACTTAACCTCTTTGTGCCTTAGTTTCCTCATCTGTGAAAGGGGGTTCTTGACAGCACTTACCCCATTAAGTGAGGCTCTGAGCTCAGAACCAGGCCAATTCCCTACCTGTGAGCACTGATGCTCATTACAGCTGTGTGCGAGGCTGCAATACAGCACCTGGGCCTGACCTCTGACCTTCGATGTGCCCCCAGCTCCCACTAGGGTCCCTTCTTCTCCTAGTGGTCATTTCCCCTGAGCCCCAGCTCTGACCTGATGCCCAGATGCCACTGTTCTCCCTGTTTGGTGACATTGTGTTTGTCTCTAATTTTGAGCTAACATTCAACATCTGTCTACTGTATAGCACCTTATGTCTCAGGAGGTCCTGCAATCTACATTTATAATGGGGCCTACCTTCTGCTAAAGCCGATAAGTAGTGTCTGATCCCCATGTCTGGCCAGTGGTCTACTGGGGCCTCTGATTCATTCTCCCTGATGCCAACTCTGTGCCAAATTCCAGGCTGGTCTAAGAACACAAAGGTGGACACAAGGTGCCATCCCCTGTCCTCAGGAACTCCCAGATTGGTGGGGTGCGGTGGGGTGGGTTGGGATGGGGTGGGGAGACAGAAATGTACATAAACTGTTAGAACCCAGAGTGAGAGGAGGTCCTGCTGTGTCCTGACCGAGCTTGCAAGCCAAGAAGGCTCCCTGGAGGAAGAGATGTGGGGGGGCTGGGTCTTGAAAAATGTGGGAGAGGTATAAGCAGTAGGAATAGCAGCTGTGGGGTGAAAAAGCAGGAACAAAGAAGAAGGGGCTGGAATGATGAGGGCATAAAGAGGGCCACTGGGCAAGGCCATACCCATAGGCAGCTCCTTCCTCAGGTGCACTGATGTCACTGGAGGCCAAGGCCTGAGGGCAGGGACTAGGGCTATGATCTCTGCCCCAGTAACATGTCACATCCCTCCCCGAGCCTCAGCGTCCTCATCTGGGAAAAAGGCCTGAAAGAACTTAGTGGGGACTGTCCTTCCCGGGACAGCTCCAGGAGCTCCCAGCTCAGCTCCCAGAAGACTTCTGTTAAATGCCACTGCAGACTGAGTTTGTCCCCATCCTGGGCAGGCAGGGAGCGTGGTATATTGCCTGCAGAGATCCTTGACAGATCTGCCCACCGTGGACCCCTCAGGGAGGAAGAAGAAAATGCAAATAGCTTCCCTCTCCTCTGTCCCCAGCCAAGGGTCAGCCCAGCTCTGTCCCCTCCCCGGGAAGTGTCACAACCACAGGGACAAGGTCAGAAGGTCAGAGGAAGAGGTCCATGTCCTCTCTTCCCAAGCCACTTTAATGTCTCCTGGAGGACAATAACCCGTTTAACTATTCCTGTTCCTGCATAACGAACACCCATCTTATCCTGCCTCTGGGTGCTGTGGATCTGGAATTCAGGAAAATATATGAGCCAGCTTATCTTGTCTAGTCTCCACTGGGAAGTTTAAGCCTGGGGTGACTCATCTGGAAGCTTCTTAGTTCACGTATCCAAGTAAGGAGACTTGCAGATGGGGCTGCCTTCAGGGCCTCTTCACGTGGTCCAGGGTCCTTCACAGCATGGCGCATGGTGGCCTCAAGGCAGTCAGATCCTCGTGAGAAGCCTCAAATCCCCAAAAGCAAGTGCCCCAAGCCTTTCTGTCCTAGAGTCAGAAGTGGGGCAGCGCCACCTTTCTTGTTCTCTGTTGGCTGAGCCTGTCCCGAGCCCATCCAGAGCCCACTCATTTGGGAGCAGTGCTAAGGACTCTTCAGAGAGGTCTGAGAGGCACTTTATGCAAACCAGACATGGCGTGGTTTCTAGGATTGTTGGCGGAACTCCCTGGCAGCCACTCTTCAAGTGGGTGTCTGACATTCCACCATTAGTGCTTCTTTTTTTGTTTGAATGAGCCCTGCTAAAAATCTCAAGAAAAGTCTCACCTTCAGCCTTCTTAGGCCTGACCCCTGCATACCCACCGCGATAGGTCTAGCTGTCATCATCCTCAGGATGAAAACCCAGCTTTCAGCCTGGATTCAAGCCCATTCACTTCCCCTACACCTTCTTCCTTCTTCTCCACTTCTTAGATGGTGCCCTCTCCATCCTTCATGCCTTTGTCTTCGCTGGTTCTTTCTCTCGAAGACACTGTCCCTTTCTCTGTCTGGGACACCTCTCCTGAGACCCAGTATCCCTTAGACATATCGCATCACCTCCCTTCTAGCCACCCCTCCACCTTCTGCTCAGACTTCTGTCTTGGCCCCGGTCAACCACGGGCCCTCAAGGTGAGTGCTCGCTGGAGACAGAGTGCCTGGTGCCTGAGCCAAAAGAATTTGTAAGCAAGCACTTGGCCTTTGGGTACTTGGTACTGTGCCACGCACAGGGGCTGTACAGTGAGCAAGGCCAACAAATCCCCTATCCTCACAGCTCACATCAACTCGGGGGGTCAGAGTGGAAATCAGCAAAACCCCTATCCTCACAGCTCACATCAACTCGGGGGGTCAGAGTGGAAATCAGCAAACCCATGTGTATGGCTTTGCAGTTCAGAGATAGGCTCCGAGGCCAGTTGTTCCTGGTTCAAGTTCAGCTCCAGCATTAACAGTTGTGGCAGTTGGCTAATGATGCGTAAAAAGGCTCCCCAAACTCAGCACCTGCAACAAGTAAGCATTTCCTCCCAACTGTGCACTGGCTGGAGAGGCTTTGTGAGCTGAGTTCACGTTTGCTCTGCCAAGCGCTTCTTCTCCTGGACCACATCCTTGGATGCTCCTGGAGGGGCAGGCAAAAGCATTCTGACTCTCAAATCACATACGTTTACCTCTGTCCATGTTCCACCGGTTGGTGCAGGTCACATGGGCAAGTTCCATCTCACTGGAGTGGAACATAGACTGCACTCACGGAGGTGGCGGAGGGGTGGAACTTGGATGAACACCATCGAATCCACCCACCACTTGTGTGGTCTCAGGTGTTTGCTAACCTGTCTGTGTCCCAGTTTCCTGACGTAGAAAGTGGGGGCATTAATGAAATAAGTATGCTGCTGCTTAACATTTACTCCCAAACGTGGCGCTTAGAACAATAACCATCTATTATCTTTTATGTTTTCTGTTGTTGAGAATTCAGACAGGACAAAGCAGGGCCGGCTTATCTCTGCTCCTGACGTCTGGGGCCTCGGCTGGGAGACTTGAGGGCTGATGGTTGGGGGTGGGCTGCAACCATTCGAAGGCCCCACACAAGTTGGTGCCGGCCTACCTGGAGCCTTCAGCTGGAATACCTGCAGGCCACTTTTCCACGTGTCCTCGCCCTCCTTATGGCTCAGTGGCTGGGTTCCAAGGATGAGTGGAGGGAGGAAGAGGGAGAAAGAGAGAGAGAACCAGGTGGAAACACCATATAAGCCACCATGTTATCATTGAAACTAGCTAGTTAACACTAATGAATGAAAGTAGGCAAAGGGAAGACCGGCATTATAAGCATGGTCCTGTGGGAAGCTTCACCAGGAAGCTACAGCTTCACACAGCAATGTTCCCTTTCCCCATCTGGTGCTGGATGGCTGGGGTGGGGGGATGGGAGGGAGAGAAGGGGTGCCACAGCGCTCGCCTGTCACTCCAGCCTGGGGAACCATGGATTGGCTAGCGGTGGACCCCATTGGAAGCACGTGCAATCTGGGAAAGTTAATTAGTTTGAAGAAGCTCCTCGTTAAAAAGCCACAGACCAAGTGTTTGTTCTCTCTCCTGCTCTGTGACCCACACTCCCTGTGCGTTTGCGCACTCTCTCTCCGTATCCATGTGGCCTTCCCTGCGCCGAATTAGCAGTGGCACCAGGGAAGGGAAGGCTGCCTCCTGGCATGCTGTGTAGCTCTTTTCTTGTTTCAAAGAGCCTCAGGAGACAGCAGGAGAGAGATTTAATTGCAGCCTGCTCAGCAGCCTCCAGGGCACTGACCCCTTCCTGGCCACACCCCAGGCTTGGCATGCTTTAATTAAAAACAAAGACTGCTCAGAGGAGCGCGCTCTGAGTCTCTGCCTCCTGCTGGTGAGCAGGATGGCCAGCTGACCCTTGGCTGCAGGCGGGGGGCCTGAGACTTTGCGGCAGTGGACAGAGGGCAGCAGTCGGCGCTCAGGGGCTGGTTTGGGTGGTCATTTTCTGGTCATTGACTGCAAAGACAGCCGAAGGTGAGTCCTGAAGTTGTCCTTTCTTGAAAACCTACCTACTTTTCATTGTTGGCACACCCATGAGTCATGCCAGTCGGGCTTGGACGAGATGATGCCAGAGCTGGCACCAGCGGAGGAGGCATCCCTGGCCCTTCTCCTTAAAGCTAGATTCTTTATCCACGGGGGCACAAAGTGAGGACGTTAAACCAGACTCTGAGCCTATGACTTCCTAACTGGGTGAGCTCAGGCAAGCCACCCCATCTCCCCATCTATGGGGAGAACCACAGTAGCCTCATGTGAGAACTGACAGAGAGAGCTGGGTGCCAGGTGTGGTGACCCAGCTGATGCCCTCATCCCATTTCTCCATGGAGCCAGGGCTGGGGTGCACTGTCCTTTACACATGCACCCTGACTAACCCCTCAAATGCTTGAGGTTCATTTCCTGTGCCAGAGGGACTTGGACAGGGTAACCTGGAGGTCCATGGATTAGGGATGCCAGGAACAGCCCTCAATCAATGAAGGACAAGAGCTGATAGATGGATATTCCAGCTTCCCCACCCTGCAGCCCGACAGTGGGCAATTATTATTATTATTTTGGGGGTCAATTTATTTATATTATTTTTTATCTTGTATAGTTCTTTTTGTCCTCAGGTTTATCTCAATAAAGATACACTGTCTAATTACTAATTGTGGTAAAACATATGAAACATAAAATTCCCATTGTAACCATTTTTAAGTTCAGTAGTGTTAAGTACACTCAGATTCTGTGTAATCATCACCACCATCTATCTCCAGACCTCTCTTCATTTTGCAAAACTGAAACTCTGCACCCATTGTACACAAAGGCCCACTCCCCTCCCCCAACCCTGGCACCCCGTTCTCCTTTCTGTCTCTATGAGTGTGACTGCTCTAGGTCCTTCATCGAAGTGGAAGGTTTTATTTCATTTAGCACAATGTCTCCAAGATTCATCCATGTTGTAGCAGGTGTCAGAATTTCCTTCCTTCTAAAGGATGAATAATAATACCATTCTATTAATAGACCACATTTTGTTTTTTTACCCATTCCTTTATGGACACTTGGTTTGGGGGAATAATGCTGCTTTTGGCTATTGTGAATAATGTTGCTATGAATGGGGTGCACAGATATATCTGAGTCCCAGTTTTCAATTCTTTTGGGTACATACTCAGAAGTATATGTGCTGGGTCATATGGTAATTCTACCTGTAATCTTTTTATGAAACACCATACTGCTTTTCACAGAAGCTGCGCCATTTATGTAAAATGTGGAATGTATCCTATCAATAGTGTACAAGGGTTCCAATTTCTTCACATCCTGGCTAACATTTCTCCCTCCCTCCTTCCCTCCTTTCCTTTCTCTCTGATCGTGGCCATATTGATGGGTGTGAAGTCATACATTATAGTTTTGATTTGCATTTCCCTAATGGTTACTAAAGCTGAGCATGCTTTCCTTTGCCTGTGGCCATTTGTATATTGTCTTTGAAAAAAAAAGTCTAACTTAAGTCCTTTGCCCATTTTATATTGAAGTGTTTTGTTGCTGTTGAGATGTGGAGTTCTTAACGTACTCTGGGGATTATCAGATATAAGAGTCATTCATAGCTCCCCCCACTTCATAGGTTGCCTTTTCACTCTGTTGTGACCTTTGGTGCGAAGTTTCTAATTTTGATGTAGTGAAATTGATCTATTTCTGCTTTTGGTATCATCTAAAAATCCATGGACAAATCCAATGTCTAGAGGCTTTCCCTCCATGTTTTCTTCTAAGAGTTTTCACTCTTATGTTTAAGTCTTTGATCCATTTGAGATAATTTTTAATATTATAAGGTAAAGGTCCCACTTCATTTTCTTTTCTTTTTTTTTGGCATGTGGATATCCAGTGTTCCCAGCACCATTTGTTGGAAACACTGTACTTTCAACATCGAATGGCCTTGGCATCTTTGTGGAGATCATTTGATTGCATACATGAGGGGTTACCCCAAGGCAGGTGATTCTGAAGCATGCTCTCCACAGGCTTCCGAGGGTCCCAAGCTGCAAAGAGGGTGCCCTGCCCACTGTCACATCCTGTATGACTTGTTCAGCCTTACTTGTCTCCTTGTCCCCCTCCCACTTGTGTTTTCTGAGTCATTTCCAAAAATCACTGCCTACACTTAAGCCTTTGCCAAGGGTCTGCTTTGGGGGGAACCCAAAACAGATACCCAGTACATAGTAGGTGCTCAGTGTTTGCTTTATTATTGGTCTTTCTGTCATAGAGATTGCTGTTAATTTTTGAGATCTGCTATTGCTAAAGCCTCCAAAGAGCTGCTTTACACAATTCATATGCTATAGTCATCACAACAACCCTAACAGGTACATGCTATAACCCCTGCCTGACCAAAGAGGAGATAGTAGCTTAGAAAGGTTGAGTGCTTTGCCCAGGGTTACAGCTATAAGAGGCTCAACTAGGATGGAACCCTGGACTGCCTGAGACCAAGTCTGGGCTTTTCTCTACCTTGTACCAGGACCTATGAAGCACATAGGGAGGCTGCTCAGAGCCATGCCCTGTGCTGGACAATGTTCCTGCCCCCCAGCACTTCTGCATCTGCTGAGAGTGCCCGTCTTTCTGGGCTGGGGACATTCAGGGCCAGCCAGGTCAAGAATGCCAAGTGTGTCCTCTCGGCAAGCGAGCAAGTCTGAGCATGCACACTCCCAGCTGGGACCAACAGCTTTATAACCCACCCCAAACACAATGTCATTTTTGCCTTTCTGTCAACACCCCTTACAACGATCCACTGTGGTCTGGGCTGGGGGTTCTTACGTTCTGGAATTTGGGGATTTGGGCCAGGAGCTACTGTAGAGGGACGTGACACACTTGCTGCTACTGTGTGTTCCCTGCCTTCCTGGCCTGGGTTCCTTCCGCAGGCTGGCCAGGCGAGGACCAAGACAACCCAAATGGATTTAGTTTGTTACTTGACCTGGCAGCAAAGGCAAGGCCAGCCTGGGCTCCCTGCATCCTCTGTACGCTGGCATGCTGCTGAGCTGGAGTGTCCAGATAATAGCAGCCACAGAAGGGAATGGCGTAAAATATTTAAAGTAATGAAGAGCAAGCTTCCAAAACAAAGATTACCCTATCCAGCAAGGCTATTATTCAAGTATTCAAAACTGAAGATGAAATAAAGAGCTTCCCAGACTGCCCAGCTGGTGTGGCTCAGAGTGTTGAACATTAACCTTTTTAACCATGAGGTCATCATTTGATTTCTGGAAATTAATAAAAAGGAACATACAACAACCCAAAATCTATGGGACACAGTGAAAGCAGTCTCCTGAGAAGAAGTTCATAGCATTATAGGCCTACCTCAAGAAATGAGAAAATCTCTAATAAACCATCTAACCCCACAACTAATCCTATATAATAAAAGCCTAATATGCTAAGTGTCTGGTTGATCAGTTAGCCCTTCAACCAAAGTGTCATATGCTAATGATATGCTATGACTGCTCAACTACTCACTGTGATGCGCACTGATCACCAGGGGGCAAATGCTTGAAGCAGCAGGTTAGCTTGCTTCTGGGGTCCAGCTGATCAGGTGGAAAATGCTCTGGAGCCCTCTCTCGGTCCTTCCTTGGCTGGCCAACCTCTCATGTCCCTCTCTAGCCTCAATCATGCACTGGTGGGGTCCCTCAGCCTGGCCTGTGCCATCTCACAATCTGGGACCCCTGGGGGGATGCTGGAGAGCTGGTTTCCACCTCATCCCATAGGCCAGGCTGAGAAACCCCACTGGTGCATGAATTCATGCACCAGGCCCCTAGTAAAATTATACAGTGAACAAGAAAAGCTCAGAGTAAGTAGAAGGAAGGAAATAATAAAGTTCAGATGAAAATAAGTGCTATAGAGACTAAAAAAAAAATCCCTCCCCTCCCACATACAATACAAAAGATCAATGAGACCAAGAGCTGGTTCTTTGAAAAGATAAAACAAGATTGATAAACCTTTAACCAGACTTACCAAGAAACAAAGAGGAACAAAATAAATAAAATCAGAAATGAAAGAGGTGAAGTAACAACTGACATCACAGAAATACAAAGGACTGTAAGAAA
>PVJN01043946.1:0-17545 GCA_004026805.1 Lasiurus borealis | reverse complement strand
CTGATTACCCCCAATGCCCTGGCCCCTCGGCCTGATCACCAACAACTGCTATCCCATACTGACCTGATTACCCACAACTGCCCTCTCCTCTTGGCCCCTAACTGTCTCTACCTTGGCCCCACCACCATAGTTTTATCCAAAAGAATGCCTGGAAAGTCTTGCAATCTAATTACATATTATCCTTTTATTAGTATAGATAGAGGCCTGGTGCATGGGTGAGGGCCGACTGATTTGCCCTGAAGAATGTCCCGGATCATGGTGGGGGTTCCCGTGGGGAGAAGGGCAGCCTGGGCAAGGGGCCTGTGGTGGTTTTCAGACAGGCCACATCCCCATGGAGTGTGAGTCCCTACTGGGGGGCCTAACTAGCCTGGTTGAGGAATTGATGGCTTTTTGCAGGTTGGCCACACCCCCAGTGGGGAACTTTATGCCATAGGGGTGTGGCCAGCCCGGGTAAGGGGCTAAGGGCCATTTTCAGGCTAGCCACACCCCCTACAAGGTAGGGGCCCTTCTGGGTTGCCTCGCCAGTGTGGATGATGGGCTGATGGCTTTTTGCAAAGCCCTGCCTGGATAGATATAGAAGGTTTTATGCTCAGTATTTCACTGGAACATATTTGTTTTCCAAAAAATCTTTGAAATTGAGTTAAAAATTTATATAAACCAAAAATGAGCAAAACCTAAGTGTACAGATCAATCACTTTTACACATGATATGAAAAAGGACCAACTAGAAATTAAGCATACACTGAAATAAAAAAAAAATATTATACAGAGATTTAACAGCAGACTAGAGGATCAAGAATCAAGACAAAGATTTGAAATACAAAGAAGCAAAAAACACTCAACCAGAAAAGCAAAAAGAAAAAAAATCCAAAAATATAAAGATAGTGTTAGGAGCCTCTGGGACATCTTCAAGCATACTAGCATCAGAATTATATTTTTAATCACAATGGGGAGGTATGAAAAATCGAAGCACACACACACACACACACACACACACACACACAAATGGAATGAGTTAGGAAGAAATGGTTCAAGTTTGTGTTAAAGACATAGCACAGTCTGAAACTAGATGGTAACTTTTGGAAGAGGTGAAAAATAGAAAGTTGAAAATTAGAAGTTAGATTTTAACTTAGAGCCAATTGACTTGTTTTGTTCTGTTGGGTGCAGGTGTGAGGAAACAAGAAATATAAAAAGTGACTCCACAGTTTGGGTTCTGAACTAGGATAGCAATTGCTGGGGCTGTTTTTGAGACAGAGGAGGAGTTACTTGAGAGTGAAAAATATCAAGGGTTTAGTTCTGGCTATGTTGTGCTTAAGATGTCCTACCTATTAGAATCCCTGGATTCCAAAGCTCCAAGGCAGTGGTTCTCAACCTTCCCAATGCCGCAACCCTTTAATACTGTTCTTTATGTTGTGGTGATCCCCAACCATAAAAAATATTTTTGTCGCTACTTCATAACTGTAATTTGCTACTGTTATGAATCTTAATGTAAATATCTGTGTTTTCTGATAATCTTAGGAGGCCCTGCTAGCTGTTCGCGACCCACAGGTTGAGAACCGCTGCTCTGCTTCCTCCTCCTTCTCGTCTCCTCACATTCCCCTTCAACTCCTCCTCCTCATCTTCCGTCATGATAATGGCCATTTCCTTCCCCTGTAGACCAGCTAACACTGGTACTCTCATCTCCCTACACTACAGGTATCTAGGGCCACTCTGCCAAAGCACTTGGCTCTGGATCCAGCTCGGTAACTTGAATGTTGATCTCCAAGCTTCCTCCAGCCACCTCCTCAGGAGAGAATGTTTCCAGGCTCTCTGTAGGAGGGGGTGCCTCCTCATACACAGACTCAAAATTAGGATCCCAGTAGGAACACCTGGCACTCAGGGTGAAGTATGTGTGTACTCCCCCTCCTCCAGAATGACATAGGGGAGCAGTGGGGGCAGAGTGGTGCCCAACCCCAACCTCTTCATGTCAGCCAGCACCTGTGCTGTCTCTGTTTCCTCCCAGAGCCTCAGACACTGCTCCGATGGAGGTAGAGATGACAGCTGCATGTCATCTTGAGAGGGCTTCGAGCTGCTCAGGCAGTGGGTCTTGGCAGGAGTCCTCTCATCTGGGCGATCCATGGTACTTCCCTCTCAGCCAGGCCATTGCAGCCCCTCACACCTGAAAAGGAACTGCCGCACCTGAACACAACCAGCACTGCTCGCAGCTCCACTCTGTGTTCCCTCCCATGAAGCCTGTCCTATTCTCTCTACACTGTGCTCATGTCCTGTCCATCCCTGACATCAAGGGCCTATTCTGCTGCACACAGCCTCCTGCTGATGAATTGTGACAGTGTGAGGGCATCATAGTGTGATAGTATGATGACCACCTTGGCTATGATTAGTATAGATACAGGGGCCCAGTGCACAAATTCATGCAACTTGGAAGGAACTGTGGGCTGAAAGGCCGCAATGGGCACAGGAGCAGGTCTCAGCCTATCCTCTGCACACCTGCCCAGCACCTCTCTCTGTGACCCTGGGTTCCCTGCCTGCCAGCAGCCCAACTCCCACCACTGCTGCTCCCACATTCTGGCAGAGCTGGCTCCCTTTACACCTGCTGATGGTGCAGAACAATTGGGGCTAATGCCAGCAGCAGATGTGACTGACAGCTTCAGTGCTGGCTGTGGGTGTGAGCAGGGCTATCACTGGCAGCAGGTGTGAGTGCCCAGTGGGACTGCGATGCACGTGAGCAAAGACTTTTCAGTAACCACCAGAATTTTGCCCCAATGACAACAACCAGTGCCCTGCCTTGGTCTGGCACCCCCACTCACCTGCTCCACCATCCAGCCATGTCCTATGCCAGCCACGTTCTGCCCTCTGCCTGCTGCAGATACTCACCATGTTCCATGCGCATCCCCAGTTGTTCAGTTATTCCATTGTTTGGTCTATTTGCATATTAGGTTTATATATACATAGATTATTTTTTTGGCTTATTAACTTTGGACATTGTCTACTAACTTTTTGCTGTGATAGAGGAGCTTTAATTCTCACCTGGCCCAACTTCATTCCTCCACTTTAGCAGAGGTGACCTCTGTGAACTCAAACAGTATCTTTAAATTCCTTCTCTTGTTCCTCCAGCTATAAAAGGTATTCTTGATGCCTTTCTCTGTGCAGCCTGATACTATTCCTTACTGTCCTATACCTACCAGCCTTCATCAACTATAAGTTTTCACTGGCATTTACATTTTCTCCTGCAATCACTTAAATTTTTGTATAGCTTAACTGAAGTCTATTTAAAGGTTGAGTACCAGAAAACTATGTTTTCATTAATATGACTATGTAGCTCTTTTTAAAAAACATTTCTATTGATTTCAGAGAGAGAAGAAGGGAGAGGGAGAGAGAGAATCATTGATGTGAGATGTGGGAGCCTAACATCTAATGTCCCCTATAGCCCCAAACCCCTGCTGGGTGGGAATTGAACTGGAGACCCTCCCATGCACAGGATGATGACCAGCTAATTGAGCCATATGGGCCAAGGCAGCCAATTAGCTATTTTATTCTGAAGCATATATATCAGTATATTAGCATTGTGTTTGCTTCTGTATAGGTCAATATAATGGGTATCCTGGTATCTTCTGTACAATTCAAATAATAATTTCACTGGTCTTGCTTTAAGCTTCAATGGATTTTTTTTTCATAATTTACAAATGGTATTTATCAGAACCTTGAGTTCTTCCAAGCTATAATTCATTCTATCACTTACATCAAAGGCCCTTTCATCCCAGACACCTGCCTTCCAGAGCCTACTTGCAAGTTTATAGTGAATATTAATGAGAACATGAATATAGAGTGATTAGCAGCTGGTCTGTCACTACTATTTAAAATAAATATTATAATAACATTATTGTTATATATTCTCAGCTGGGCAGAATGCACTATTAAGTTAAAAACCATTTTTCTTGTTCACTATTGTATCTTTGTCATCTAGAACAGATCCTAACTATAGCTATTCATCAATAGTTGATAAGTAAATAACTGATATATATTTAATAATGACCTTTAAGAATTTTTTTTAAAAAGTTATGTAGTTGTCTCATTATTTAACATTGCACATAGCCAGCAGGGTCATTTGTTATAGTAAAAATGTAAATACTTTTTATTTTTGTTTTTATATTTTTGATAATCATTTTTTTAAATATTTTAATGTTCTCTGGAAATTTTAATGTATCTGTTCAAATTGACTCATCTACAGGCAACATGATAAAAAGCAATAGTTTCTTGTGATCTTGTAGTAAGAAAGTCTTTTATAGAATACTTTATATTCCATGGATCTGTCCTATTGGGTTAATTTAAATCAAGTTATGCAAATAACATGTTGGCAATATTATGAGCACAGTTCATGAGCATAACACTAATTCAGAATTTTTCTTTTGGAACCATGGGTAAGTGAAGGCTTATTGCTTTCTGCTCTGTAGAAACATGGCATGGTCAGAAGTCTTCCATAATTTTTTCAAGAAAGTGAATTAAAAGTAATCTATTTTATATTATTCAGAATTGTTTTAACTTTTAATTGAGGTAATTGTAGATTCTCATGCAATTAGAAGTAGCAGAAGGAACTCTGTTAAGCCTTTGCCTAGTTTTCCCCAACAGTAACATCTTCCATAAATACGGTACATGTCACAATCAGGAAATTGACATTGATACAATCCATCAACCTATTCTGATTTCACTAGTTCTAAATGTATCCATGTGTGTGTGTTATTTATCACATGTGCAGATCCATGTAACCCTCACTATAGTAAGATATCAAGCAGTATCATTACAACTGCCATTGCTTTTTAAGTTTAGATTTGCTAGAGTAAGTATAAAATCTAACCACATTTTAATTATGGTTCTAAACTCAGACACAATTAAGGAAAATATAGTTATTGGTCCAGTTTCAAATTAGATAAATGTTTTAAACTCTAAATAATTGTATAAATAAGGCCTACATTAAATAAAACTAATTACTCATCTCTAGCACTATATCTTTTGAAAGGTAAGTATCATTGAAGTTTTTTTTTAAATTACTTTTCTAGAAGCATCTTTTACAGATAATATTCAACCAATCCCAAACGTGACCATCAGTAGCTCTTGGTTTCTCTCAAATGTTGATAAAATACATCTTTCTATTTTTTAACCAGGACTATGGACAACTCTGAAAACTTCAATGAATATTTGAGGGGGATAGGGAGGAATTTAACAAGTATATTCTCAGCTATTAACTTTTATTTACTTAATGAGAAAATTAGGTATGTCTTAACTTGAAATGTATTCAGTAGCCTTACTTGTTCAGGCAACCTTTTCTCCTTCCATAATCTTTAGGACTCCTCATCCCCCACTCATCCCAAAACAAGCAAAATGAAAGACAAATTAGAGAAATATAATGATGCTTCTGGTCTGCATAAAAACACCATGATTATCATTTTCTAATCAGATGGAAGTAATTTTCCTGCTCTCCATTTGACTAATTTTCTCCACTCTTCCCCCTCCCATCAAGTATTGAGCTGCTAAATGTTTACAGATTAATTTGCATGAAATGGTCCCTTACCAACTCACAGGATCAAATTCCCCTGCAATTTAATACAAACAATTTTTTATACATCTGCTTTTAAAAGTAGATTTAAAGTTGAAAATAAAACTGAAATTCCAAAATGCCATTTATATAAGGCCATAGCTTTTAAAATCAATTTCAAAGAACATGGTCTTTAGACTGATAGAAATCAAGCCCCCAAAATATTTTATGTGTTTTAGATCACATCTATGCAACAGAAATATTTATAAAGGGCCAATTAATTTAAAAAATGAAGTTGCAGTATGTTGTCAAGTAGAGTCACTAGGTCACCAGACGTTGCTGTATACTCTCAACAGCTCTGACTCCTGTACTCTGTAAGATAAAGTAACTGATGCCACAGCAGTGACAGGGAATGGCAAAAATAAAAGTTGTATGCTATAACAAAACTGGCCTTTTTATAGCACCAATTGATTCTATGATTTTGTCAGATCAAAAACAGTTTAAAGCATTGTCTTACAACTATGTCAAATAATTATTACCTTGCTAACTCTATTTGTCAATTGGTTTTAACCCCAAATTACAGCCAGTTGATGCATTTTGGAAGACTGTTTACAAAAGGAAACTATGCACCTTTCATATACAGAGTAGATCAGACCTGGGACATTTTTTTTAGTAAAGAAGAAATGCCTGGGTTAGGAGCGTGACAAAGGTCCCCAAACCAGCCCTTCTCTAACAAGAGCAACAATGGCTTTTCAGAAATTTGGACCCTGGAAATGTTCCAGTTAAGCATCAACTCCCATCTTTGCTATGATTTTTGTTATTATTGTTCAACCTGGTTCCCAGAAAGCTCAAGGTTAAAGGAAAATTCTGATTCAGTTATTGATTTAGCTGCAAAAAATCTAGTTTAATGTTTCAAAGTAAGTAAAGTTGAACATGATTATTTTTTCATTTACAGTCTAGTCATTACCTGATAGTGGAGCCACTAGATTTCCTCTGGGAATGATTTAGTGATTTGAACCTTTGCCTTCACTAACCCAATGGGCCAGAATTCACCTAGAGAAGCTTCATAGTCTAACCATGACATCTAAATGTCACAAATTGCTCTGAGAAACTGGAGGGAGGTAGCACATCACTGGTTATTATTCACATCATAGTATCTGCCATTCTTGGTGTTTAGAACAAACTGGGGACTTCTCCAGATTGTTTGTCAGAGAGACAGAGCAAATTTACTATCACCATTTTATAGATCATCGATATAATATTTGTATTAGGGGAGAGAGAGAGAAAGAGAAAATAGGATACTCTGATGAGCCAATGGTGCCGGTCCCATCCAAAGGCTGTTAGGCTCCAGATCCAGGAAGCCTAACTTTTGAGTTTGAGTTTCTATTTGAGTCTTAGGGAAGAAAAAATTATGTTTTAATTTAAAGATAATCAAGTGTCAGAACTTCTTATGCACTTGGGGTGGGAAACAGGTAGTCAGCTTTTTTGTTCTACTCAGGCCTTCAACTGATTAAATGGGACCCACCCACATCAAGGAAGGCAATCTGCTTTACTAGTCAATTGATTTTTTTTGTTAATCTCATTAAAAAGCAAGCTCCAAATTAATATTTGACCAAATATCTGGGCATCCATGGCCCATTCATCACAATGAGTTATTTAACCTTATTGTTGCATTCATTTCACAGTATATACATACATCAAATCATCACATTGTATACCTCAAACTTACCCAATATTGTATATCAATTATATCTCAGTAGAGCTGAAAAAATTAATCATCACAATATTATTTCAATTATATGCATGAAACATTGCTACTACAAACACCTGCATCCTCTGCAGTCCATTTTGTAAATTCCATATTTAGTGAGGATAAACCTGGCTTGACAAAGAGGCCAGCAGAGAATATACATGAATGTTTTGCCTATTTGTGATATATGGTATCACATTCCTGGGAGAAATACTGTTTGGCATAATCTGCAGTGCTACCATCTTTCAGATTAATTGTTCTGACCTTGGTCTACAAGCATAAACAGAAATGTATTTCAGATAATGTTTGTTCCCATATAATTATATTCTGTGCACATTCAGGTAGAGAGGAGTTAAGGAGCATCTGTTTTTGCCAGCGGGAGCAAGCAACCTTGAACCAAAAACAAATACATAAATCTAATTTTAGGTAGGATGCTAGCTATAAGATGAACCTTGACCATTGAAAGGGAGATGGGAATCTGCAAATCTTTACACATCCAGAAGATAGTATTAATAATAAATTACCATAACCTTATTCCTGTAAAATGAATCTTCTGAATTGGCTTGGAAACCTTTGAGTGATTACATCTATTGAATATGGTTATGGTAAACATATTTTAATATATCCTTAAATTTGCTGCAGGCTTGCCAGTGTTAAAAACAAACAAACAACTATCAAATGATTGTGTCTGGAGAATATTCTCAATCATACTGCATTCATTAAAACAAATTTTATTTTCAAAATTTACAAAATCATTATGACAATGTGGTGATTGATGATAACTGGAAAGAAATTCAGGATCCTAAAAGTAACTGCCACTTATAAACAATAGATTTACGAATTGTTACCTAACTTGCAAAAATTAGAAATCAATGTATACCTGAGTTTTAAATTGTTCAGGCATGTTTTTTTTTTTAAATGTGTGTCAACCTGAAACTGGCTTGGTTCAGTGGATAAAGCATTGGCCTGCAGACTGAAGGGTCCCGGGTTTGATTTCAGTCAGAAACATGTACCTTGATTGCGGGCACATCCCCAGTGGGGGGTGTGCAGGGGACAGGCAGCTGATTGATGTTTCTCTCTTATCGATGTTTCTAAATCTCTATCCCTCTCCCTTCCTCTCTGTTAAAAATCAATAAAATATACTTTTTAAAAAAATGTGTGTCAAGCCCTAGCCAGTTTGGCTCAGTGGAGAGAGCATTGGCCTGTGGACTAAAGGGTCCCTGGTTCATTTAGGTCAAGGGCATATGGCCAGGTTGCAGGCTCAATTCCCAGTAGGAGGCGTGCTGGAGGCAACAGATCAATGATTTTCTGTTATCATTGACGTTTCTATCTCTCTATCCTTCTTCCTTCCTCTCTGAAATCAATAAAAATATTTTAAAATAAAATGTGAGTTAATATAAATTGGAAAGGCTATGATTATGTCTCAGTTTCAGAGAAGGAAGTAGAGTGACTGTGGGATGCCTGGAGAAATCATCTTTGTGTAGCAGAGAAAATAGTCATAAGGTTTGTCAGTTTGCCTGCAATGAAGGCTTATTTTTTATTTTGCTGACCATGGAATAAGAGAGAAAGAGGAGGGGAGGCCTGTTGGTCTCTGTTCAGCTCAAGAAGTAGAATAAACTACATGCAGCAAGCAGCCTGCAGGGTATGTCTATAAGCATAAAGAAAACCAAAATCATCCCACAGAAGCTAAACAGATAGCTTCAAAGTATTTATTCTACCCTGAAATCTGAAGTAGCTGCAGCATTTATAGCAAGACTCAAAGGATGAGAACCAAAGGAAGAGTCAGGTGACATTTTGTGCCGACATAAAATTACATGGTGAGAAAAGTTAAAATCACTCTCATGAGTCAGAATGGAAGTCAATATTTAGCTAAGCAATTATTTGACAACATTTGATTAAGAGAGTGAAAATGCCATCATTATTTAGTTGTTTAAATTGTACTTTATAATGAATCTGTTTGTCCTTCACTGTAAGAGAATATACAAATTTTCTACTGTCATTTTGCTACTTATGTTTTAAATTAATATAATTAAAACACTTGATTCCACATTTATCTGTTACACTAAATAATATGTACATCTGAATTCAAAATATTACCTTGACTTAATGTCAACTTCTGAAAACACAGACAAAATTTCTAGAAAAAAATATCCATTTCTATTGTTTTCTATTTCCAAACATAGAAGGCTTATTAGTCAGAGTATTTTAAATTGCACGTGAATTAAACTTAGCTGAAACTAGCTTCAGTAGTTGGGAGATTGAGCCATATAACTAGGAAGTTCAAAAGTGAAATTAGGGTATGGCTAGATCAAGGAGTACAGTGGCTCTCTTTCAATATTTGGCTTCATTTCTTGCTGCTCTATGTATATTGGCCTCATTCTTTTCTTCAACAAACTGACTCTCTATTTGGAAAAATGGATGCTGCCTGTTTCAAGCTGATGTTGTAACTAGTGGCCGGGTGCATGAAATCCGTGCATGGTGGAGCCCAGCCTGCACCCTCTCCAATCTGGGACCCCTAAAAAGATATCAGACTGACTGGTAAGATCAGGCCTACCTGTGCAATCAAACATCCCTCTTACAATCCAGAACTGCTGGCTCCTAACTGCTTGCCTGCCCGCCTTCCAGATTGTCTCTAACTGCTTCTGCCTGCCAGCCTGATCACCCCCTAAACACCCCCCTGCCAGCCTGATTGATACCTAACTGTTCCCCTGCCAGCCTATTTGCCCCTAACTGCCCTCCACTGCAGGCCTGGTCATCCCTAACTACTCTCCCCTATAGGCCTGGTCTGACACAACTGCCCTTCCCTGCAGGCCCAGTAACCCCCAATTTCCCTCCTCTGCTAGCCTGTTTACCCCTAACTGTCCTCCTCTGCAAGCTTGATCACCCACAACTGCCCTCCATTGTAGGCCTGGTCCCTCCCAACTGCCCTCTCCTGATGGCCATCTTGTGGTGGCCATCATGTGTTCATATGGGGGCAAGATCTTTGAACACATGGGGGCAGCCATCTTGTGTGTTGGACTAATGGTCAATATTCATATTATTCTTTTACTAGATAGGATAGCTTACAATATGAAAGAAAAAGTTTCTCATAAAATCCATATATAAAAGTAATAAAAAGGTTTTAATTGACCCTGTTATAGACAGGTGTATGTTCTGCGGATAATGGGAAAAGAAGTTTCATATTTAGAGAGGTCTAGTATATAATTCCTGATATCAGGAATGGGGGGAGACATGATTAAAATACTTGTTGTATTACATGCTTTAAAAAAGGGACCATCTCCCGCTGGAGCAAAGTTATTGAAAAGGCCAAACCATAAATTTGCACTTTGTTATGTGACCCAAAATTCGCATAAAACATATTCACTTTATATTTCTGTTTCTCACTTGACTCCAGAATTATATCTATATGATTATATGTCTAGTGTTCCAGCATAATGCAAATATTTATTCATAATGCAGACACCAGTTATTCAAAGTGCCATGTTAAGGATCATAAACAGATATAAAGAAAGATAAAATAATCCTTCCAATGATCTTACAACCTATGAAGCTCTCGTGGATAAGAATATGGAAATGCAATGTCTTTTATCAAATATTTTATGTCATATTCCACAAAACAAGTTAAAGAACTTATACAAATATAAATATTTTCATTTATAAGTAAGCATTTACTTATTTTATTTATTTATTGACTTAATTATTTCTCTTCCCTAGGGTTCCATTTGGCAAATTAACACACCAGGAAACTAAATGGCACTGAGATAATCTGCAAGAATTTAGATACCTTCTGATTTGCCCAAAACTTATTTTACCCAAAGGTGACCTAATTAAGTAAGCTTAAAACACTCCCAAGAGAAGGCTCATGTTACTGACTGGAAAGCTCTAATACAATATTTCTATTAAATAGCATTTATTGCCCTGCTGTACATAAATGTTTTAACAATAGAAAAATCTGAGTAAGTATACTGAAGAACAAGATATCAGGATAAGAATCCAAGCACCATGCCTAAACATATACTTTATTTAACATCACACTTACTGTGCCTTCCTTTTTCCATTAGCCTTTGGATTGTAGATTTTTAAAATGTGACCATTGGTCAATAAATCAATAATTTTCTGGAGTGCATTACATTTATCTAAAACTGTATACATTCCTACAGACTGATTTTTTTTTTCCTTTTTGACTTCAAAGAGAATAAGGTCATGACAGAAATAAAAGTATCACCAGGAGAACATATTTGGACAATAAGCCGTTCTGCATCATTGGAGAAAATATTGAAGCAAATATGTTGCTCAGGGAGGAGTCCTGCCAAGCCATCCAGAACAACTTTTACAAAACTATAATTACAGGGCTTTAAATATATTTGCTTTAATGGTTGGTACTACACCTACAATTATAAGCACTCCATTACCTGATGCACCTCTGAACAAATAAAGGAATAAAGGGCTTTGAAATACTGGACAACCGAGAGTGCCTCTTGTGAGTTACACCCAGGACGACAATCTCAGTGATGGAGAGGCCATTAGCCTTCATGCATTTTATGGTTAAGCCACACCTCAAGTACCACTGAGTTCCCCAGACATACCCATCACTCTTGTCCTTTTCACTTTCTGACTGATTGGGTTGTTTTTGCTGATTTTTTCAAATGCAAGGTACCAAAGAAGGCCAAAGCAATGACCAAAAATGTTTTAATCTTTTAAACTTTCTACTTACAGTTTTATATACAGAAGAGAAATCAGAAGGATAAATACCTACATTTAATCTTTTCACTAATCATAGGTTTTAGCATTAAAAAAATGTCATGTCAGAGATAACACAGTAGGCAGGTTCAAAAGTATAAACCTAGGACCTAAAGTGAATTAAGTTAGCATATAAAAATGAGAAAACTCTGTATGGCAAAATATCACAACCTCTCCCTTGAAATAGCACAACTCCTCCCTTGAAAGCCAAATGTGTTTCAGAATTCAGACTTTTCTAGTTTTAAAGAGATAGCATGGTGTCCACACCATGTATTTTGTGATACCCCCGGTAGTTGTGGAGCAACCCTTTATAAATAAACATTCCAACAGTGAAACTGGGGGATACTCTAAGAGGGCCAGGTAAATGCTCAGAAAATATGTATCAATTCACCTCATATTTTCCCACTAAATGTGTTTACAGAAAGCGGGGAGGGGGAGGGGAGTCTACTTTCAAAGCTATTTGGGTTTGGGATGCAAAGTAATTAAATAAGAATATTGTTGAACTTCTCACACCTGGCTTCTTCCTCTTCTCAAACCTCTCTCCTCAAAGCTTTTCTACCCTCTGTGCTAGTAGCCTCTCCCAGGCCTGCCTGAATCCCAGCAATGGCCACAGTGCATGCTCCAACTGAGAGTCCTTAATATAAATATGTATATATCAGCGGAGGAGCCTTTGAGGGCTTAAATCCACAAAGCGTGTTTATGTTAACTTTCCCTGCCACTCTTGAGATAATTCTACTCAAAGAATTTGAGTAAATTTACCACAAGAGTAAATATGTTTTATAATAAGGCTGCTGAATATTTGGAATGCCAAAATAGTTCCTTAAAAATTGTGGTATTTAGTGAAGTCACAGTCAATTCACCAAATTACTGAGATGACTTTGTTTAAGGATACTTTAGGATAGTCGGGAGAAACTCAGATGATTCCGTTTTGCTGCTGTAACAAAATACTACATACTGGGTGGCTTATAAACAACAGCAAAATACTTGTAGAGGCTGATGCCAGCATGCCAACATGGTTGTCTGAGGACTCTTCCAAATCACAGACCTTGTAGTCAGACATCTCCCCGGAGCCTCTGTTAAAAGGCACCAATCCCATTAGTGAGTGTTTTACCCTCAGGATTTCAGAACTTTCCAAAGTCCCCACCTCCTGATGCCATCATCTTTGGGGGTTAGCATTTCAATGTGAATTTGGGCGGGGCGGGGGGAGGGAGAGGGAGAGACACAAACATTGGAGCCACAGCAGTTGCCATCAAATACATACCTAGTCAGTATTCCTATTCAACACTTAGTACTTGTGGACATAAGAAGTTTGAGGGAGGGTGCTAAAAAAAAAACCTCATATAGAGGACTGGTGATATTCATGCATTTAACTTAACTAATTCAATTCTATTCACTTTGGGGGGAAAAGGGAAGGAAAAATAAATAATTTCCATATCTCAGGTAAGTACTGTTAGCATTTTGCTCAATGAGTGAATAGCCTAACATAATCATGATATGAGAGATGAACCCGATATTCCCACTTGGTCTGGGTTACATGGGCGCTCTGTGCTTATTCTGACTCTTGTGTTTAACATTGCTATATGTTTTTGTGTTTTGTTCATTTGTTTTGTATCATATGGACCCTTAAGTTAAGCCAGATGTTTTGTATGGTGCTCATTCCAAGAAACAAGAAGGAAATTAGCTGTATAAAACCAATTCAAGTTGTTCTGATACTATTCTCGATGGAACATTTCAAGAACAATTCTGTATATGATTTTTACTTTATATTCGTATTTACAACCAAATCTCTGAGAAAGGTGCAGTCATTCTGCATATGTAATCATTTAGGGCATTCATGAACATCTTATTATTAGCAGATGTTTTTGTTTAAAGGTGGATTTGGATAAGAAACAAGTATGCTATAGACCAAATGCAAAAAAGGTAGCAAAAGTTATGCACATACATTTTTAAATTCACTGCTTCCCTTTGCACACTTTCTAATGATTCATATAGAAATGCAGAATCATTTCCAAATTACTGTACTCTTTAAAACTACTGAGCCCCAAAGAAAATACTATGAAAATTAGAAAATCTACTAAGAAATTGTTATACTTACATCTTTTAATTATTTCTGGATTTATCATTCTTAGACCACAGATCATCTGCATTTATACCTCTTACTCCACTGTATAACATTTCATGAATGTGTCTTGCTGATATGAATATTCCTTTATACTAACAATGTTAAAATTAATTTAATAAAGAAACTACTAATTTCCTTCTCAAGACTGTTGAGGCTCCTATTCTACTTTGGAATTTTTCTTTACAATCAAAGCATTTTCATTGAGATTTACCAAAATATATCTAATATAAGAATAGGATCAACCCCTTTAAGCAATTTTTCTCATGTGTAAAAAAAAAGTATTAGGTTACATGATATTTAAGATCTTATTTGATTCTATAGTCCTACAGTATATGAATCTATGAGCCAGTGGATTCAAAGAGAATTGAATAGCTTGTGATCCATTTTACACAAATACATTCAATCTACTTATCACTATTAGGTCATATACTGAGCTTTGTAGATTTAACAGGTAAAACTGAGGTCTTGATTCTCCCAATTAACAGCCAAAAGCCCTACTCTGCCAGTTTTGAGATCTCTCCTTAGGAAAGAAAATTGTTCAGGTTCCTTTGTTTCCTCATTTCCCAACAAAGTAGCACTCTGAACCCATTTAAAAATGGCAAGATATATAAGAAAAATACTAACATTAGAGTCAGAAGACTTGCATTTGAGATCTATTCCTACAATTTTCTAACCTTATAATCTTGAGCAAATCAATGAATTTCTCCAAGTCTCAATTTTCTCCAGTTATAAAATGAGAAAATCACCTCTATTCCTTCACCACTGTAGATATGAGAGCATTTTGTAAACTCATAAGTTCTATTCAAGTACAAAGAAAATTTAAAACTAATGTGTGCTCCACTCCCAGGAAATTATTTTCCCAGGAAACATTAGGTACCATGATTTAAATAAAACATTTCAGAAAAATTATTTTCCCTCTAGAAACTGCTCCCAGGTGAGGCTTGTCGTTTGGATCCTCCTACACAGTGTCCTGGAGTCCCTTCTCCTTCTCCTTCCTAAAAATCTATTAACCCTTATTGAAACCAGTGGGCTTGGGTTCCTTCTAGAATATATATCCTGTGACTGCTAAGCTTAAGCCAAACAAGAGAGTTGCCATCAATGATGGGTTTGTATGTCACATTCAAAATCTCACTTTCTCCAAATGACTGGTGATAAATTTTAGAATATTTTTTATTTTTCAGTAAAAGGAATAGGTCAACAAAGATGCAATTTGCTCTTTGCCTTCCAAATAAAACTTTTTTAAATTTAGAAGCCCGTAGAGAAGAAAATGCCATTATTTACTTCTGAGCTATTTTTTAAACATTAAACACTCTCTACTACTAGAAAATTCTATCCTGTATTATCTAATCTAACCAAAATATATCTTGCTTCAATGTCTCCCATCTTCATAAGAGATTGGGAACTTTTAGGAAAGTTTAAAACCTTTTGCAGATAAAAGAAAAGTAAACAAAAATAAGCTTGTTCTGAAAATATATTATTTGTGTTATTGGAAATTCCACAAAGACTATGGCTCTAAACTGAAGATGTAGAAGGGACCCATACATAGAGAAAGAAGAGGGGTTGATTTTTAAGCCTAAAATTCCTTATACATCTCAGTAGATAGTTTTCTAACCAGAAGCTCAATTTCTCATAAAACATTATAGTACTCATTTCCACTTATACAAAACAGCTTTTTTTCTGTATGACAGTGCCTCGTGGACCCCATACATGACTTTAATTAAGATCTAACTTATTCATGACTATAATTCAGATCTAACAACCAGTCTATTCAGATCAGGGTAATTAGTCCCAGAGGGTATTGTAAGAGAGCTCATTTTTCTTTTCATCTTTATATTTTGGCAAACAAGTTGGTTACTGGTTCATTTGGATAATTCTATAATTCAGAGAACTCAAAAATATGGGAAAGAATTAGCTAAATAAATTATTTTTAAGAGCTCCTCATATAGGGCTCCTGTGCTGGTTAATTTAGTTTGTTTGCCTTTACTTTGGTCCAGAACAGAAACAATCAGGATGATTAACCAACATCAAGCTAATACATTTTTAACAGCCTGTTACCAAGTTTATTAGAATATTTAAAGGCAAGAACTTAACCCTTACATATCACATGCCCAGATGAATTTAAGTGAATTTTAAAGCATTATTCAGTGGATTTGAAAGCCTATTCTATTCATATTTTTGTTTTTTTGAGTAGTCTATTAAGAACTCATATATCTAGTCAAATGCAAAGATGAAACATCTTATATAGACCAGGGTAAGATAGAGTATAGCTATTTTCTCATTTACAATATTGTCATTAGCTTGGCTGGTGTGGCTCAGTTATTGAACATTGATTCATGTACCAAGAGGTTATCAGTTTGACTCCCGTCAGGGCACATGACAGGGGTGCATGCTTTCCTCCAACAGAATGTTGTTCTCTCTCCCTCTCCTTTCCTCTCTCTCTCAAATCAATAAAAACATATTTTTAAAAATAAAATACAATGTTGCTGTTATCATTTTTTTGTACTATCCCTGCCTAATGTTATAGAATATCCAAACTCATTCTTTCTATTTCCTGTACTTGCAACCACTTTTAACATTATAGAAGTCTCCTCCTTTACCTTTTATCCCTCTCCTTTACCCTTATTTTATGGTACATTATTGCAGAAATTCTAAATATTATAACCAAAGAACCCAGAACTTCAAGGACTTGTAGAACACATCTTACTAAATTCATAGCCTAACATCTAGTTTATCCCATTTTGTTTAATTTAGTTCAATATATTCTCAAGAGCAACTCATTTGACCAAGAATAAATATTAGTATTCAGAATTAACCAAATGATGTGTAATGCATACTCTTTGGTCTGTACCAGGTACTCAAAAATAATATGATATTTCCAGGAAAAAATCATGTTGTGTCATGTGCAAAAGTAATTCAGTAGATAGTTAATGTTGATAGCCACAACCAAAATGTGTAGGACTGTATCTTCCCATCCAAATGTTCAAATGGAATTGAGCTAGAACTGGGCTGTAAACCAGCAGACCAAAATTAGCATCTCAATAACTTATTTTTTTTAATATCTTTATTATTGAAAGTGTAATCCTTTATAATAAAAGCCTAACATGCAAATCGACCAAAAGGCAGAACGACTGGTAGAACTACTGGTCAATATGACGTGCTCTGACCACCCAGGGGCAGATGCTCAACGCCTGAGCTGCCCTCAGCCTACAAGCCCCAGGTCAACCAAGGTGGGTGCCAGCAGGGGCTTCCTGATCACTCCACTAGTCACCCCGCAGAGGGAAATGACCAGCAGTGGCAGTAGGAGGCAGGGCCAGGCTGGCCAAGGTGGGCACCAGCAGGGTCTCCCAGATCGCCCTGCTAGTTGCCTCACAGATCAGCTCTGATCATTGGCCAGGCCTAGGGAC
>PVJN01043945.1:0-17551 GCA_004026805.1 Lasiurus borealis | reverse complement strand
GAGTCCTGAGAGACTCTCCCAATGGACTGAGATAGTCTCAAATAGTTCTGCCTTATACAACTGGAATCCCAAGGTCTCTCATAGAGATCTTGCAATTGGAAATGGGGCCAGAAGAGTCTTTTTCCTATTTTGCTGTGCTCCAAAGTGTAGTGACTAGCAACCAAGTCCTTGTGATGCTTATCCTAACCTGGCTTCTCTTGACTGAAGAGCTGGAGAAGCTGTATTGTGTTAGGCCAAAATAAGTATACAGTGGTACCTCGAGATACGAGTTTAATTAGTTCCATAACCTTGCTCGTATATCAAGTTGCTCGTATCTCAAAGCAAATTTCCCCATTGAAATCAATTGAAATGCCGTTAATCCATTCCACCCCCCATAATGCCACCCCAGTTGTTCTTGTTACCTGTTTTTGAATAAGAAAAATGTATTTATAAATGACAAATATTGTATAAAAACATAATGAAAGAGAATGTAAAGGAATAAACTGGTTTTATAAAGTGTATTTACCTACTCGTTATACTCTTAATGCTATACTATATCCCTAAACTGAATGTAACTTAACTAATCTTCACTGAACTTAATTGCTACTGGTCTTTGCATTTTTGGCCGATTTAAAAAAAAACGTGTCCAACGAGGTTTGCCTCTTCCTCCCTTTCAGAATGTTTCTGAAATGGGTGAGGCAAGTTTCATTGAACAGCTCTGATGCACGACCAGTAGCAACTTTTTCGGGGTGTTTCTTTTCCACAAAAGAAACATTCTCCTACATTCCTAAGATCGCCTTTATCTCACTTGTAGAGATCTCCTCCACCTCTGGCTCCTCCTCGAAAGCAATTTCTTGGAGAACCTCCGCATGTTGCTGAGACTGCAACTCTTGTAACTCCTCCCTGGTGAGTTCCAGAGAGTGCTCCTCGATGAGCTCATTCACGTCTCTCTCATCCACCTCCAGGCCCATGGATTTTCCCAGAGACACTATTTCTCCTCCACTGGCACCTCGGGTTCGAATCTTTCAAAGGTCCTTTGGGCTACGGCCTCAGGCCACAGCTTCTTCCATGCAGAGGTCAAAGTCCTCGTTGTAACACCCATCCAGGCCTGATCAATAATTCTGAGGCATATCACAATGTTAAAGTGGTTCTTCCAGAACTCTCGAAGGGTGAGGTTTGTGTTCTCCATCACCTCAAAGCAGCGCCGGAACAGGTGCTTGATGTACAGCTTTTTAAAATTAGAAATCACCTCCTGATCCATGGGCTGCAGGATAGGAGGAGTAGTGTTGGGAGGTAGGTAGACAAACTTTATAAACTTGAATTCTTCAAGGAGTTCATCTTCGAGGTTCGGTGGGTGAGCAGGAGCATTGCTGAGGACGAGGAGGGCTTGCACGGTTAGGTTGTTTTCCTGTAGATATTTCTTCACAGAAGGGCCGAAAACCAGGTTTACCCCCTCCACAAAGAACTGCCTGGTGACCCATGCCTTCGGGTTTGCCCTCCACATAACTTGCAGTTTATCTTTTAAAACCTTATGTGACTTAAAGACTCTGGGGTTTTCCAAATGGTATAGGAGCAGAGGCTTGATCTTGCAGTCGCCACTTGCATTGGCGCACAGTGCGAGAGTTAGCCTATCCTTCATGGGTTTGTGGCCTGGCATCGCCTTCTCCTCTGCCGTTATATAAGTCCTATTCGGCATCTTCTTCCAAAAAAGCCCTGTCTCATCACAGTTGAAGACTTGCTGGGGGATATATCCTTTGGCTTCTATCAATTCGGAAAAAGTTTTGAGGTAATCCTCAGCTGCCTTCACATCCGAACTTTCTGCCTCACCATGCCTGACGATGAGTGAATGCCGGACCTTTTCCTGAAGTTATCAAACCAGCCTCTACTGGCTTTAAATGAGTCTTTTGATGCTTCATCCGTGGAAGTGCGCGGGGTCTGCTCCAGCAAATCACCGTAAATCGCTCGCGCCTTCTTGCATATGATGCCCTGTGTTAATGTATCTCCTTTAAGCTGCTTCTCCGTCACCCAGACCATCAGTAGATTCTCCATCTTTTCATGGAGAGAGCTATGGAGCTTAGAAATTATTGTAACACCCTTAGCTGGCGTTATACCGTTTATCGACTCCTTCTGTTTAAGCACAGTGCATATTGTTGAAGTACTACGCCCGTATTGCCTCGCCAAGTCAGCCACTCGCACACCTTGCTCATATTTTTCTATGATTTCACGCTTTAATTCAATAGACATCATCCTCTTCTGAGCATTGACCTTTCCACTCGCTTTCTTCAGACCCATGGTTATAAAAAGAAATGTGATAAAGTATGTAAATGCACAAAAGATGCTTCAACAACGAGGTAAACAAGCACACTGACTGAGGCGTGGGAAACTATGAGACGCTCGAGTCCTGGTAGACTTGTGGGTCGTGTGCATCTGGCCAATCTACTCGTATCTCAAATGTTGCTGGTATTTCAAAGCAAAAATCGCTCGTATCTCAAAAATCTCGTATGTTAGGGCACTGGGATCTTGAGGTACCACTGTAATAGGATTCAGACTTGAATTGCCCTCCAGGGGAGGTGAGAGATTTTTTTTCCACAGGTTGGGGCAGTTGCTTCTGCCTGGAGGCTAGTTGTTATTTTTTTGTTTCTTAAGTGGCCTCAGGGCTAAGTGTTTTCCAATAGAATGAGTCAACTGTCTTCCCCACCCGGCAGGGCAAATAAGATGTCCTTTACTTCCTGAGGGAATGACTCAGCCCAGGAAACTGGGGGTGTATGTCTTTTGAGCTCTAATCCATAAATCCCCAATCCTGGCTTCTGCTCACACAAGTCCAGTCCACTCCACCTTCCCTCTGCCAGAGCACAAGGTGGGTGACTCCACAGGGAATTTTGTGCATTGGCCTTTTAAGAAGGTGCCTGAATTTTCAATTGTCACTTCCTGGCAGATAGCAACCTGGCTGCTTTTCACAGCCAGATGTTATGTGGGCACCCTCCTCAGGTGTGGTGCTCTTTACTAGGGGCCCAGTTTGAGGATTGGGGCCTAGCTTGGGGATTAGACTCCAGAGTTCTTAGTGGCACCCCACTACAGCTGAGATGTCTCTCTGGAACTTCAGTTACTGCCGGTAGGGGTCCAGTCAACTCTTTCCCATGTCCATCCCTCCTAGCAATCTCTATGCAGTCTCCACTTTCAGTCCTCAGGTTCAGGGTTCTCTCCTACAAGTCTTCTGTTGACTACTTAGGAATTTTTTTTTTTTTTTTTTTTTTTTTTAGGTGAAATTACACTTTGTTCCTGGGAGCATGTCCCTGCAGCATCTTACTCTGCCACCGTTTTTAATGCCTGACAGTCAATTTTCTTTATAGAGGGTTGTCCTTGTTTTGTTTAATAAGTTGCCTCCAGCAAATATGTGAAGTTTGTCCCTGCTGGAGTGTGTAGCCATTTGTGTCTGTTCATTTATAGAATGTTTAAATCTTGCTTCCTAACGTTTGCTGCTGGGTCTGCATTGCTTAGCATTTAACCAAAGATTAAACTTCTTTTTACATCTCATCAGTCAGGACTTCCTCCTGCTGATGGATCTGTGTTTTGGCTCACAAGGACATTCAATGTTCAGGTCATTTTCAAGCCTGCCCTGGTTTTGCACATCCCAGAGAATGAATGAATCAGTTGCAGAAAAGTGTTCCACGTGTTTCTTGGTTACACTTACAAGGAAAACACATTAATGACAGCCTTTGAACTGGAATTGGAAAACCTTTGCTAAAGGATTTGGTAAGGCATCCATCTCTCACTCATTTTCTATCACAAAACAAATACTAGTCTATGCATTATGAATTCTATTAGCATAACTTAAATGAGTGTGCAGGGAGGCTGAACCAGGGCATTATTTGAGTCTTAGACAGGCATGAGGGTTTCAAACAACACCTTTGTACAGGGCATCTGCTCTGGATCCAAAATTAGTTCCACAAAAATCTGGGAATGGGAAATTTTAAATTCTGATTGCTCGTTTGACCAAGGAAACACAGAAACTCAGAGTTGGCCTAATGTTTACTCTGAGTAACTCTGTCCATAGAGCAACACTAGGATCCACTGACTGGAGTTCTGGTGATTGCCTCCTACCTCTCTGTAGCCGGTTCATGTCTCTGATCCTCATTGTACGCTAAATCAGGAAAATGTCAGCCTTCTCTTCACATGCCACTACAGAGAGTCTCTCCTGTAAATCTGAGGAGCAAATAGGGTACAGTAGATCGTTTTCTAATTGGGCTGCTGTAGGAGGCAAATGTTTGATGATCATAGTTTCAACCAGTCAGACACACACACACACACACACACACACACACACACACACACACACCAGTTGGTCTAACTGAAGCTGAGTTGTCCTGAGAATTTTTTGTTGTTGATTTGGTTAATTGTTCTTTTACCAGTGAAGGCACTTGTCCCTCAGCAGGGACTCCTTCACCAACAGCAATTTTTTGCAGAAGATCCAGATACTCAGCTTGTGAGTTTCCATTCCAAGCAATTTTGTGAACGATTGAACCAAAGAACAAAATGTCAATAAATGGCTTCAGAAGAATAACTACCTAAATTAAAACGTATGTATTTGTCTTGCTATAAGTGTGTTTACCAAACGCTCACATTTTTCTGGTACATTTTATGCAATGTTGGTTTCTGTTCCTTTTCATTTTGGCTAGCTCCTGAACTCATTAGCAAAAGTAAGAGTGTGGTGAGTTCTGAGTTAGCTGGGTTTGCATTAGCTGTTGCTGTGCGCCTGCTCCTGCTTCTGTGGGTTTCACCCACCATAGCAGGTGTAATCCAATTGGAGTTGCTGGGTCAAGAACTACACTAAAAGGAGTTTTTGTTGGCACTCACATGTTTATACAAGTTACTATGGAATATGGTGTCAACCTATTTTACCTTCCTAAGAAATAGAATAAAGATGGAAAAGCAGGAGTTGCTGATAGAGAAAGATGGTATCAAGGGGAAATGAGTATTTAGACTTTAAGTTTGTAAATCGTAAAGAATATGGAACATGTATGGAGCACATAAGGCTTCCTAATGGTGAAGATGATAAGCTCAGTAATCGAATTACTGAAAGATTTGGCTAATGGGATTTGAGGAAAAAATAGATATTTTATATCACTTTAAAAAAAATTATCTTAGTCTTCAATAAAAACAACTCCTCTTGCTTGCATTTTACTTTTACATCTACATCATAAAATTCCTCAGTATTAACATCTTTCTGGTGAAATATTTTATTTTATTTTTTTATTATTTATTTTATTTTATTTTATCTTATTTTATTTTATTATTTTATTTTATTGTTTGTGGGACAGGTGGGAGTGGCTGGTTGACAAGTCTCCAGGCAGAGCTGGATGGTGAGATCTGGGTTTGTTTTTTTACATTTTTTAAAAAAAATTTTATTGTATTTTTGAATCTAACCCAGGACCCTTCAGTCCACAGGTAATGCTCTATTCACAGAGCCAAACTGGTTAGGGCTCTGGTGAAATCTTTACCATCTAGTTTCCCTTCTCTGTGAATCTGCCATAAGCTGTCAATTCCTTTACCAGTTACAAAATTACAGCTTGAAAACTTCTTCAGTCAGATTGTCAACTGTACAGATCCTATCTAATAAAAGAATAATATGCAAATTCACCATACCTCCATGCCCACCAGCCAATCAGAGCAAGTATGCAAATTTTAATTTTTGTTAATCCTCACTGAGTATATTATTTTTATTAATTGTTTCTTTGTGGAAGGAAGGGAAGGAGGAGGGCTGGTGGGTGGGAGAGAGAGAAAAAGAAACATTGATGTGAGGGAGACCTTGGTTGACTGTCTCCCAAATACACCTGACAGGGGACCAGGGATCTAATCTGCAACTTCTGTTCATGCCCTTGACTAGTTATGGAACCCGCCACCTTCTGGTGCTCCAGTGAAAGCTCTAACTAGGGAGAGACACCCACCAGGAGTTACTTGGGCTTTGCACATGGACTTTGGCTACCCTGACCACAAGGCCCTGTACGCATGCCTAGTGATGTCAGAGGCCGTTGCTTGGTTACTATGATTCCGAGAGGAGAGATGCTAAACTGCCAAACTGCCCTGCTTGAATGCTGTGGCATGAGGTGGTTGGCTAGAGAGCTGGTATTGAGCTCAGGAGCCGCGAAAAGCGAAAAGCGGAGGGAAGGTGAGGCTTCTCTGAAGCCCTGACTCTCTGCCATGAAGAAGGTGTTTTCTTTTCTGAGAAGTCCCAGCATGGCGGCCATGGACTCCCCCACCAAACCTGGGAGCAGTGGCGTGGGAGCCAGAAGGCCTCTCTTTCGAGATGAAGATATGGGAGCCATCCACAAAGCTGCCAGTGTGGGCAACGTGCGCAAAGTGAAGCAAATCCTATTGTTCAGGCAAAGTGGCCTAAATGATAGGGACAGGATGAGCAGGTAATGGGGACTGGGAGTCCGGAGTCCACTGGGAGGAGGCGGCCGGGTCTGGCTCAGCAGCTGGAGAGCCACCTCCTGTCAGCCAGGGTGCTGGGCTGACTTCCTTCCTGGAGCCCCACAGCCCCTCCCTGGTGGACATTTGACCTGGGGTCTAGCACTCAGACCAACTTTATGGGCAAAACCAAAAGGACCTATTCACAATTCCTTCTATAGAACACTTGACTGACAACTTTTAAGTGATATAACTACGTATCAATAATGGAAACAAAATTAAGTATATACAGCATTTTATATTAGACTAGGTGCCCGAAACTCGTGCACGGGGATGTGTGTCCCTCAGCCCAGCCTGCACCGTCTCCAATCTGGGACCCCTCAAGGGATGTCCAAGGAGGATCAGGCCTAAACGGGCAGTCAGACATCCTTCTCACAATCTAGGAATGCTGGCTCCCAACTGCTTGCCTGCTTATCTTCCTGATTGCCCCTAACTGCTTCTGCCTGCCAGCCTAATCACCCCCAAACCACACCACTGACATCCTGATTGATGCCTAACTGCTTCCCTGCCAGCCTGTTTGCCCCTAACTGCCCTCCCCTGAAAACCTGATCACCCCTAACTGCCCTTTCCTGTAGACCTGGGACTCCCACCCCCCACAACTGCCTTTCCCTGCAGAAGTTGGTCACCCCCACCTTATCTGCTAGCCTGGTCACCCCTAACTGCCCTCCCCTGCAGGCTTGATCACCCCCAATTGTCCTTCTTTGCAGGCCTGGTCCCTGCCAACTGCCCTCCCCTGTTGGCCATCTTATCAAGGCCATCTTGTGTCCATATGGGGGCAGCCATCTTTTATCACATGGAGAAGCTATCTTGTGTGATGAAGTGATGGTCAACCTGCATATTGCTCTTTTATTAGATAGGATAGAGGTCTGGTGCATGGATGGGGCCAGATGGTTTGCCCTGAAGGGTGTCCTGAATCAGGGTGGGTGTTCCTTTTGGGTGTGGAGTGGCCTGGGCGAGGGGCCTATGATGGTTTGCGGGCCAGCTATGCTCCCTGGTGACCCAAGCAGAGGCCCTAGTATCTGGGCTTTATTTATATTCTATAATTGAAACTTTGTATCTTTGAGTGGAGCCAAGCCTCCTGATCACTCTGTGGCTGCTGCCATTTTTGTTGGGATTTATTTATCTTCTATAATTAAAACTTTGTAGCCTTGAAGTTTTAATTATAGAAGATAAATAAATGAGTGTAGGCCTGGGCCCGCCAGGGCAGCAGGGAAACTTGGCTTTCTCCATTGCTGGGGAAATCCAAGCCTCCTACTTGCTGCAGCTCCATGGTCATAGCCATCGTGGTTGGGTTAATTTGCATACTCCTGATTGGCGAGTGGGCATGGCTTGTGGGTGTGGTGGAGGTATGGTCAATTTGCATATCACTCTTTTATTAGATAGGACTAGAGGTCTGGTGCACAAAATCCCACAGCCTGACCTGTACCCTCTCACAGTCCAGGACCTCTAACTTTCCCTTCACTGCTTCTGCCTCGCTTCTTACTACCCACCTGTTCATTGCTCCTTAGTACCTGCCACAGAGGTGGGAGAAACTCTCACTGTCCCTTTGCACTTGCCAGCTGTGAGCCTGGCTTCTGGCTGAGAGACGCTCCCCTTGTGAGAGCACACTGACCACCAGGGTGTAACTCCTGCATTGATCATAAAATTTAATAACCACTTTATATCAGTGTATACCCATGTTCTTTATAGAGGGACCTCAGAAGGAACTTGAAAGGTGGCTATGGTCCTGATTAGGAAGACTCACTTTCTCAAAATATGTGTTCTTCATGTGTTTATCGATTTTAAAATCAAATAAATATGTTTTAAAATTATTTCAGTTATATGTTATTTTTTATTGTTGGAATGAAATTAAGAAAATTTTGTATAGAAGATACAGTTTACTCTTCTAGCAATCAACGTGTGCTATAAACTTTCACAAAGTATTTATTTATAGATAAATGATTGGAACAGAATGGAAAATACCCAAACACCCCAAATATATGTAAGACTCTAGAAATTGGTCCTGGTGACATTTCATACTTGTAGGAAAAGGTCAATTAAAAATGGTAGAAGTTTTCTATTAAGTATTTGGAAAAAAGTAACTAGACTAAAATAATTTCCAGATTAAAAATTTTAAATATAGAAAATGAGAAAAGTACCAGAAGAAAGCACAAATGCCTATTTATACAAAAAAATATTGACGAAGACTTCAAGAGCAAGATTTTAGAAGGTTGATTAAGCCATATAAAAATTCAAACCCTTTGTGTATCAGAAAATAATATTGACAAAATGAAAGAAAATGTATTTGCAAAATATTTGCAATGTATGTGTATCAGAGAAAAATATGTCTTCTTTTACAGAGCAGTCTTTAAAATCAACAACAAAAAAATTCTAATTTGAAAGTGGACAAATATTTTTTGCAGAAGTATAAGTGATCATCAGACAAAGGAAAAAATATTTAGTGTCCCTGGTAAGAAAAGGAATAAGTTAAAAGAGAAATGAAATAATATTTTCCATGTAAAAATTTGTGAAGTTGACAAGCAATTGTCTTTATATTGGTCCTTCAAGTTAAAGTTGCTTTTGACTCTTGAAATAGGCAATTTAATGCTGAGTAACACATTAAATTATATATATATATATATATATATATATATATATATATATCCATATATATATATAATGATTTATATATATATAAATATATATGTATATATTCCCTATACACATCAATTCTATTTATACTAAAATATCATTATGAAATAATTAGATAAATTACATAATTTGTTTTACTCAGCACTTCTTAAAATAGCAGTGTATTAATAAGATCATACAGACTATGATCTTTTGTTATGAAAAAATATGTGCAAATGTGGTAAAATTTATTTCTGTGCATTTGTTTTATAAATGAACATTTCTTTTTTAAGAATCTAATTTCTTTAATCAACATATACAGACATTCTAGTAAATATTATAAATTTGATTTCTCACTTTCTACTTTTTGGAATTTTCGGGAAAATTTTTTGAGACTTGGTATCTTCTGACAACTGTTGGCCCCTTCAGAAGTAAAGGGAATATTTTTATTTTTATGTTTATTTTTATTGTTGACACTGTTACAGATGTGCCCATTTCACCAGTGCCCTTCCACTCAACCCCCTTCACACATTGTTGTCTGTGTCCATAGGCTATGCACATATGCATGTATGTTCTTGGCTAATCTCTTCCAGTTCCCCGACACCTTTCCTCTGAGATCTGTCAGTCTGGCCCCTGTATCCATGCCTCTGCTCCTGATTTGTTTGTCAGTTTATTTTGTTTGTTAGATTCCACATGTAAGTGAGATCATATGGTATTTATCTTTCTCTGACTGGCTTATTTAATTTACCATAATAATCTCTAGATCCATCCATGCTCTCACAAAGGGTGTAAGAGTTCCTTCTTTTTTACAGCAGTGTAGTATTCCATTGTATAAATGTACTACATCTTTTTCATCTATTCATTTGCTGACTGGTACTTGAGCTATTTTTCATCTATGGCTATAAGCACATCATATGTGTTTTACTTTATAAAGCTTTATTACATATAACATGTAAATGATTATAGATTAACCTTTTTAGTTGTGTGGTTATAAAAATAAAAAAATATTTTTCTTTTTTAAGGTTCTTTTCAAGTCTGGACTCCTATCAAGTTTCTTGTTTTTTCACTGCGTGGGTGGGGTGCCTATAGAAAGCAACCAGTTGATGATTTTCCTTCACATCAATGTTTCTCTCACTCTCCTCCTCTCCTCCCCCCCCCTCTCTCTCTCAAATGAATTAAAAAATAAATTTTTAAAAACATTAAATTTTTTTTTTGTTTTATTTTTGACAGTATTACAGATATCTCCCATTTTTTCCTTTTCTGTCCTTCATCCACCCAAACCCCACCCCACCATGTGACTGTCCCATATTATTGTCTGTGTCCATGGGTAATACATGTATGTTCTTTGGTTGACCTCTTCCTATCCTCCCACTACAACCCTGAGATCTGTTGTTCTAATCCATGCTTCCAAACCTCTGGACATATTTTGTTCATCAGTATGTTTTGTTCACTAGCTTACACATACAAGTGAGATAATATGATGTTTTTCTTTCTCTGCCTGGGCTTTTTTCTTTAAAAAAAATAATAAAATAGAAAACATAGGAGAACCATGGCCTGCGAGGATTAGCCAAAACCAGCAGTCAAATGCTGCTTGCCACTCCTACCTACCATTCCTATTCATCCCGGCCCCACTGCACCTGCCCCACTGCCATTCTTGCTGCTCCACTGCAGTCTTTGGGCTGCGGCAGTCAGCCATAAGCCCTATATCTGGCACCCTTCCATCAGCTGAGCTGCTCCCACTGTGGGAACACACTAACCACCAGGGAGCAGTTCCTGTGTTGAGCATCTGCCCCCTGGTGGTCAGTACACATTATAGCAACAGGTCAGCCAATTAACCAGTTGTTTAGGCTTTTATATAGCATATATACTAGAGGTCCAGTGCATGAAATTTATGCATGGGGAAGTCCCTCAATTGAGCTTGCACCCTCTCCAATCTGGGATCCCTCGAGGGATATATGACTGCCCATTTAAGCCCACTGGGATTGGGCCTAAATGGGCAGTCCAACATCCCTCTCAAAATCCAAGACTGCTGGCTCCCAACTGTTGCCTGCCTGCCTGCCTGATTTCCCCTAACTGCTTCTGCCTGCCAACCTGATCATCCCCTAGAAACTCACCTGCCAGCCTGATTGACGCCTAACTACTCCCCTGCTGGCCTGATTGCCCCTAGCTGCTCTCCCCTGTTGACCTGGTTGCCCACAACTCCACTCCCCTGCAGGCCTGGTTGCCCTTAACTGCCCTCCCTGCCTGCCTGGTCACCTTTAACTGCCCTCCCTTTCAGGCCTGGTCATCCCCAACTGCCCTTCCTTGCATGTCTGGTCTTCCCCAACTGCCCTCCCCTGCTGGCCTGATTTCCCACAACTGCCCTCCCCTGCTGGCCATCTTGTGGTGGCCATCTTGAGTCCACATGGGGGCATCCATCTTTGACCACCTGGGGGTGGCCATCTTGTATGTTGGAGTTATGGTCAATTTGCATATTACCTCTTTATTATATAGAATAGATAGTATTCCATTGTGTAGATACACCACAGGTTTTTAATCTACTCATATGCTGCTGGGCATGTAGGCTGTTTACAAATCTTACTATTGCAAATTATGCTGATATGAACATTGGGGTGCATATATTCTTCTGATAGGTGCTTCTTATTTCTTATGATATATTCATAGAAGTGGGAGTTCCATTATTAATTTTGAAAAAAATATATTTTATTGATTTTTTACAGAGGGAAGGGAGAGGGATAGAAAGTTAGAAACATCGATGAGAGAGAAGCATCTATCAGCTGCCTCCTGCACACTCCACTTTGAAATTGACTGAAATTGAACCTGGGACCTTTCAGTCCCCAGGCTGATGCTCTATCCACTGAGCCATATTAGTTAGGGTCCCATTATTAATTTTTTGGGGAAATTCCATACTGTTTTCCACAGTGGCTGAACCAGTCTGCATTCCCACCAGCAACATTTTCCCCACATCCTCACCAGCACTTGTTTGTTGATTTGTTGATGATAGCCATTCTGACAGGTGTGAGATGATACCTGATTGTCATTTTGATTTGTATCTCTCGAATGATTAGACTTTGAGCATCTTTACATATGTCTCTTGGCCTTCTGTATGTTCACTTTCAAAACGTGTCTATTTAAATCCTTTGCCCAATTTTTTGATTGGATTGTTTATTATCAAGTATGAGTTCCCTATAAATTTGGGTGATTAAACACTCTCAGATCCTTTTCATTCTTATAATCTTCATGTTGCCCAATATGAGCAAAATGAGAAATTCATAATTGAAGTATTAGGACTTTATCAGTTTTTTTCTCCCTGCTTTCAAACAAAAGTATTTCTGAATGTAGGAAATTGTAAAAGATAACCTTTGTCTGCCCTTATGTATAATAATATGAAATACAAATATTGATCATTGGGAACATATGCTTTCCATACAATATATAAATCTAAATATTGAACAAAATGAGCCATCCTATATATTTGAATTATGATTCTCCTTTGGCTTATGTTTTCTTTGAAAACCAGAGTAAGAATTAGTTAAAAATAAAATTCGTGTTTTGCTTTTTCAGTCCTCTTTCACCCAGAAGGCTTCTAAGAATTAAAATTTATTTAAATGCCAACCATCTGACTAGAATTGCAAGAGCTCTGTTGTAGTTACCATTACTTCACTTAATGTAAGGAGCCATGAATGGCAAGATGTCAGAATTTTATGTACCAATACAATTTTTTAAATGCTGCCAAAACAGTTGTAAGACATTCTGAACTGAAAATTGGATTCCAATGTCAGAGATATTTAAGTGAGAGAATATGAGCATTTTAGAATAATTGAAATACTATTATTTTTCTGAATCTTAAAACATATCTGCAAAGTAGGTATAATGATATCAGTTTACTTAATTGAAATGTTGTCTTTGTAAAGTGGCAGTAATAATGATACTAATATTATCACGATTATTGAGCTGTTTTTTGTGTGCCAGGTACTGTAGTAAAACTTTGCATAGATTCTCATTAAAATAAACGATGGTGTCCTGTGAGATACCTCTTATTTTTACCCCCATTTTGTTGATGAGGAAATTGAAGCCCAGAAAGGCCAGTGACAGCTAATAAGTAACAGTTAAAATAGGATCAAACCCAACTTGAGCTGAATTCCCAGGTTACCCTCTCTGTATTCAAATAGGCTGCTCCTTCATTAATATGGTAAGTAACAAGAACTAATAAATATTGTACTGTCTCCAGAAGGAAATGAAGGCATAGAGAGAAATGTTTATAATAACACGGACAATTGTATGCTTGCATCTAGTGCCCTCTAAGTTCCTAAGGAGTCCTCTCACTTTCATAGGACTGCTCTGCATGTGGCCTGTGGCAAGGGCCGTCCAGGTGTGGTGAGACTGCTAACACGCAGACATTGCCTATTGAACCTCTGTGACATTGACAACAAAACAGCTCTGATTCACGTATGTACTCGCCAGCTACATCAACATGAAATGGGGTTAATTTAATTACTTAGAATAAAAATGAGTTTATCCCATTTAGCTAGAAGTCATTGGTGAAACTCATGGTATGTTTACTTTGAATTCCTAGAACTTATAATCTATTTCTTGGCATCATACTGACAGGCCATACAATATGAGCAAGAAGAATGTGCCTCTATTCTTCTAGACCATGGTGCCGATCCAAATGTGAAGGACATCCATGGCAACACTGCTCTCCACTATGCTGTCCTTGGTCACAACACAGCTATAGTGGAAAAGCTACTTTCCTGTATGGCAAATATGGAAGCAAGAAACAAGGTATAATCAAGTAACTTTATTTACAAAATATTTGAAATACATATTTTTACTTTAGTTTCAAGTCTTTTTAAAAATTATATGTTCTATTAATTTTAAAGAGAAAGGAAAGAAGAGGGAGAGAGAGATAAAAACATCAATGATGAGAAAGAATTATCCATTGGCAGCCTCCTGCCCATCTCTGTCTGGGGATTCAGCTCTCAAACTGGACGTGTGCCCTGACCTCCTGGTTCAAGGGTCAACATTCAACCACTGAGCCACAGCAGCTGGGCACAGGCATTTTCTTTCTCACATGCATACACTAAATGCAATACATCAGGCCCTGTCACCATGGAAACAACTCCAAAGCCCAATCGGGGACGAATGGGAAATGTAGTGTCCACGGAAGGGGCAAAGCTCTGTCTCTCTTCCCCCCCAGAGGGAAGAACCTCCTGTTAGTGCCTGGCAGTGGGAGATAGGCTCAGAGCCCCTAAGGTCTGAAGGCCTGGGGAGGGAAGTGATGCTGGGGACTGGCTGCTGTGCTGGCAGGGGTTTGGGAAATGGTGCTGCTGGGGGTGGGTGGGAGGAGGAGGCCTAGTGCCCAGCAAGGGGAGCTGGGTGAGTGCAAGTGGGAAGAGGAAGCCCCAGTCCACAGGCAACAAAATAATGACAGGAGACGAGGATAGGAACAAAGATTCTTGGAACCGTACTGTAAAGGTCGGAAGTGAGATCTGGAGAAGGATGCTGCAGGTAATCTGTTGAAGAGGCAGTAGAGGGCATTTTAAAGGGAAGGACAGCCAGTGACTGCACAGGGGTGAGAAGAAAGGGCCTCTTTTTTTTTATTTTTTCCCTCCTTACCAGAGGATTTCCGCTCTCCCCAGCCCCCATTGATTTTAGAGAAAGTGGAAGGGAGCAAAGGCTTGAGGGAGAAAGAGAGAGAGAGAGAGAGAGAGAGAGAGAGAGAGAGAGAGAGAGAGAGAGAGAGAGAGAGAGAGAGAGAGAGAAATGTGTGGGTGCCTCTTACATAGGCCCAGACCAGGGCTAGGGACCAAGCCTGCAACCCAGGTACAATCTTTTGAATGGGAATCAAACCTGGACCCTTCCATGAGCAGGCCAGTGCTGTAACCAATGAGAACACCAGCCAGGGCAAAAGGGGCTACTTTTTATTTACTTTTTGTATTAGATGTTTAAGTTCAGAGGATCTTTTATAAGTTTTCATGTTCAATTTAATAAACTATAAACTTTTTCTGTTTATACAGGATGACTTCACACCATTTTCACTTGCTAAATATGAAAACAAAGAGAAAATGTTGGACTTTTTAGTAACTAGAGGTTCAAAAGTTGATCACATGGAAAGGTACAATTGTTTATTCCTTATTTTTTATTTGGAGGCACATTTATTAAAACTGGGGACACTGAAACAATGACGGGCTTAGGACAGAAGAAGCAGGAGTTAGTTGGAACCATTCTAAGCTGTGGGAGAGAATGAAATAAAGTTTCAGGAAAAGACCAGACTCTCTTCCTTGTTACCAGATCTGCCCCAAGGACAGTACAGCATCTTTGTTTAGATCGTGGAAGGTCCCATGTCGCCTTTCCCAGAGAAGTAGGCAGCAGCCTGCCTGAAACTCCATAACCAAGGTTGGCCCCTCAAGGGATCTCTTTGCCATAAGAATGAAACATTACCAAGGGAGTTGAATTTACCTCAGGTTTCAAAATATTTTAAATTATGCCTCACATGGAAGCCAGTTAGAAAGCTCTGATTCAAAAGTCGGTTATTGGTCCTTACAATTCCTAGGGCCCCATCCATGACACATCAGTATCCATGAGAGACAGGTAGGATTCTATCATCCAAGCCAATTGGGAGTGGACTGGGATATTAAGCATCATTCTCAAAAGATCTGCTGGTTCACAGTGTGAGTAGAAAGGGAAAGGATAGTAGTAGTCCAGGCCAGGACCTGACTTCTATTAGTTTTCTGTGGTTGGTATGATTCACACCAAGAATAAAGGAGCATTGTGTTATCTGACTCCATGAGGTAATGAATTTGTATATAAATTTAGTTGCAAGTTATATCAATAGCTGTGACACCCTGAATCACAAACCACAAAAAAAGAACAGGTAATAACCAAATATAATATATAATGAAGGCCTAATATGCTAAGTGTCTGGTTGTCCCGTTGTCCATTCAACCAATCAAAGTGTAATATGTTAATGATATGCTAAGGATGCTCAACTGTTTGCTATGATGTGCACTGACCACCAGGGGGCAGACGCTCTGACTGCTAGGTTAGCTTGCTGCTATGGTCCAGCCAATTGGGACTGAGTGAGACAGGGCAGACATGCCCTGGAGCCCTTTTTTGGTCCCTCCCCAGCTGGCCAACCTCCTGCTTCCCTCCCTGACTTTGACTGTGCACTGGAGTCCCTCAGCCTGGCCTGTTTCCTCTTGCAATTAGATACCCCTCAGTGGCGCACGTTGGCTGTCAGGCAGTTCCATCCTGTATAATAAAAGGCTAATATGCAAATCAACCAAATAGCAGAAGAACCCTTCGCTATGACATACACTGACCACCAGGGGGCAGGAGCCTAACACAGGAGCTTCCCCCTGATGGTCAATGTGCTTCCACAGGGGAATGCTGCTCAGCCAGAAGCCCTGAACTGGACTCATAGCTAGTGAGCACAGTGGCAGTGGCAGGAGCCTGTCCTGCCTCCACAGTGACACTAAGGATGTTCGACTCCCAAGTGGGCCTGAGCCATCAGCCAGACATCCCCTGAGGGCTCCTGGACTTTGAGAGGGCACAGGTCAGGCTGAGGGGACCCCCCCCCCCAACTCCCCACGCTGATTTCATGCTCAGGACTCTAGTTAATAATATTTTCTGAGAACTGCAACATTTGAATGTTAGAAACTGTGAAAAACCCACATTGGGATTTCATTGGGATTCTAAAATAGTTTCAAAAAGTAAAACTCATGAAGAGATTTTTCCTTTGCCTTACTGTTTCTCCTTTGCTGTATTTGCTGTATTATCTCATTTAATTCTCCAAACAACCTTCGAAACTAAAGCAGTAAGACTGTAACTTTGTAGAGGAGGACCTTCAGCCACATTTCTGTGGCTGAAACTGACTTGTTTGAGAACAAATAACTGAATGTCTGAGTTCAAGAGACTTGCCATTATGTCAAGCTAACTAATTAATTCACCAAACTATATTGCCCTCAAATCATGACTGTTTTATCCTTTTTTTAAAAGAAAAATTCCAAGCTTCATAAGAAGTTTGCAGAACTTACAAATTTGAAGTGAATAGTAGAATTAAAGTTTTAATATTGACTCTGATGTTATCTGAAATATTCTAAGAATCTACAATATTTGGGAAATATTTTTATGTTTGAAGAGTAATATTATTTATTACCATTTTTTATTCATAGTAAGCAACAACTAACTTTGGAATATAAAGAAGAAAGACCTATAAGATCTGAAAGTAGCAATCTTGGTAAGACTTCTGATAGTGAATTATTCTTGGTGGCCCTATCATAGATGAATTAAGAGTAAGAAAGTTTTGCTAATGAAAAAGCATTAAAAAAACACACACCTCAAAATGTGTAACTTGCATGTATTGTTTTTTTAAAAGCTCTTTCTTAATAGAATAGTATTCAGTATTATTAAAAACGTTAATTATAGGTAATTTTAAAATCTGGGGCAATACTGTTGTTTGAAAAGAGGTTCATTTATTTAGTTCTGACCC
>PVJN01043944.1:0-17559 GCA_004026805.1 Lasiurus borealis | reverse complement strand
AGTGGGCTGACAATTCTCAGGGGGAAAAGGTGAGGGGGGGGTGAGGGAAGAGACTGGACAAAAATCGTACACCTATGGATGAGGACAAGCAGGGGGAGGTAAGGGCAGAGGCTGGGTTGGGAACCGAGTGGAGGAGAGCTATGGGGGGAAACAGGGAGAACAATTGTAATAATCTGAACAACAAAGATTTATTAAATTTAAAAAAAAGAATAATAATAATCCTTTAGAAAGAAGATGCAGTATGATGATGATTTTGCAATTATATATCTTGTATTTACTAAATATCATCTATTGTGATCCTCAGTTTTCACTTATAAACACGTGTGGGCACACTTTGTATTTCCCTTTGCAAAATAAAAACCTCACCGGCCGCTCATTTCTCATGCAGCTTTCCCTGGGATTTTCTTGGGGCCAGGCCCTCCCCACTCCTGCCCCTGGAAGCCATGCCTCTTTCAGCAAATGATTCCCCAGACACCTGTGTGATGCCCTCCCTCACGGCCCTTCCTTGGGTAGTAAATGTCACTTATCAGTGAGGCCTGCCACGTGGCTAATCCCATTGCTCCCTCTCCACTTTCTATCTTCCTCCCCCCACTTTTTCTCTTCCACACTCAGCACTTCTAACTCAGTGAATATTTTACTTATTTATCTTGCTCGTTGTCTGTCTTCCCTACAAGAACACAGCTCCTGCAGGAAAGGGATTTTTGTCTGTCTTGTTTCCTGCTGCAGCCTCTGCACCAGGGCTGCGGCACAGTAGGTGCTCAATCAATATTTTTGAAATCAATGAATGAAAGGCTTGTTAGGTAAATAAATGAAAAAATGAACACCCAGGCAAGGTTGCAATGCTTGACCCCCAGAAACGGCCCCTGCAATCCCATGGCAGGCCCTGGCTTCTAGCAATTTTGCTCCTAACCTATTGGTTCATGCACAGACTGGTCACATTGAAATCCCATGATTGAATTGCCTCTTGTGGCTGCACATTACTCGGTCCTGCCTTGCCTCCGTGGGATTAGGCCTGGTACACACGGCTCTGCAGGCCCCTGTCCACCCGACTCATGGCTCACTTCATGAGGCCTCACCCTGATGCTGTCCCTCTTCCTGTCTTGCTCTCCCTTACCCCTAGGGCCCAGTGAGAGCTTGGTCACCTTTGCTCCAGTCTGAGGTTGTCCAACTCCCAGCCACACTCCTGACCCTTTCCTTAAAAACAACATTTTCTTATTAAAAAGAAGGCAGCCCTCACCGGTTTGGCTCAGTGGATAGAGCATCGACCTGCGAACTAAAGGGTCCCAGGTTTGATTCCGGTTAAGGGCACATACCTGGATTATAGGCTTGATCCCCAGCCCTGGTCAGGGCACATGTGAGAGGCAGCCAATCAATGTGTGCTTCTCATATCAATGTTTTCCTTTCGGTATCTCTTCCCCTCCCTTGCACACTCTCTCTAAAAATCAATGGAAAAATATTATCGAGTAAGGATTAACAACAACAAAAAAAGAGAAGGGAAATAAATGTTGGTTCCAACTCTCAGAATGGATCAGATGCAGTCACAGGGCCATAGGGAGGTGAGATTCAGTGGGGGCCTTTAACGTGGGTTCCTTGCATTGGGGCCGGAGAAACTGGTTCCAGTGCCTGTGGTTACTCTATGATGTTGGCCTCTGTGATGCCTGATGTAAGTGCGCTTTTGAATTAGGGGAGAGTAGTGATGCGTACTTGCTAAGGAAAGTTTAGAACAAACAGGTAAGCAAAAAACAGCTACAGCTAACACATAGAATGCTTAATAGTGCCAGGAATTGTCCTAAGTGCCTTTATACTTAGCAGGGTATTGAATTTCACAACAACCTATAAAAATTTGCTGTGTTTCCAAAGCCAGGAGACATTTCTTATACCGCAGTGAGGCAAAACAAAACAAAACAAAAGTGGAAAAAGATACATTTTGCATCCTGAAATAAACCAGGCTCACCCCTGCCTGGTTGTGGTACCCAGAATAATAAAACCTTGACTCTTTCCTGTGACTTCCCAGGGTCTGCCAGACCACAGGAACCTTCGGATGGGGAGTTAACCCTTCAGGTTGTGCACTTAGGCCCTTCAGGGGGTGTGTGTACATGACTTTCCCAGGCCACAGCCTCCTGCCGACATGGCGGCCCTGTTCTTCCAGCTCTTCTCCCTGTGCCGATAGGACGTTAGTGCATGGCTCAGAGGAGAGACATCCCAGGTCTGGGATCAGAGGCCCATCACTTGGCCTTTCTAGAAGATGGCAACACAATGAACCACTAGCTTGCTCCATTCAAACTTGTACTCAGACAGTCAGTTCTGAGTTTCAGAAAAATTCATAAATGTACAAAGTGACCACAGATGCCACCATTCTACACCAGGCCTTTGCACCAATCCAGGTGAATTCTGCATTTCAGCGGTCCCTCAGTTTCGTTTCTTTTTTTTCTTTTTTTCATATATTTTATTGATGTTTTACAGAGAGAAAAGGAGAGGGATAGAGAGCCAGAAACATCAATGAGAGACATCGATCAGCCACCTCCTGCACGCCCCCTACTGGGGACACGCCCACAACCAAGATACATGCCCTTGATTGGAATCGAACCTGGGATCCTTCAGTCCCCAGGCCGATGCTCTATTCACTGAGCCAAAACCAGTTTCGGCGGTCCCTCAGTTTATTACGCAATGAACAAACATACCTGACCTGCACGGAACCCCCCTTCAAGGCAATTTAACTGACAAAGAAAATGCTGGACCTGTCCCTTTGCCAGAGATGAAAGGAAGGGGCTGCCAACGGGAAAGAATGGGGGCTCGAGGGGAGGCTCCAAGAGCGGCTGCAGAAACTCGTGCAGCCTCCTGTGCCTCCTGGGTAAGCCTGGCAAAGTCATGTACACGCCCCTCCCCTACCCCCGCATGCCCGCTCCCAGGGTCCACCGGCCTGAGAGCTGGTTTGTAAACCTAGGAATGCAGGCTTACCTACCCACATTCACAGCTTTGCTAAGAGAGGCCATAGACATAAAAAATGAAAATTAAACAGAATCACTGCCCCTATAAAGGCTAACCTCCAATAAATGCAAACCCTACCATTTCTCTGTAAATGTTCTACATTCATTTAAGTTCTAAAAATTTGATTCATATCTGATTTTCCCCATGTGTCTGGATATTAACACTTATTATTAAAAATCATCTATTTTTTACTACAAAAGCAGTGCTTGTTAATTTGCTAAAAACCAAGAGAAGCAAAAAGAAAACATAAAAAACACCACAGCCACACCATCTGCATATTTACAATAACAACCACCTGTTGAGCAGCATAAGTTAGGCAGGGTGCTAAGCCCACTATGTGCATTTTTAAAATATATATATATATATATATGTTTATTGATTTCAAAGAGGAAGGGAGAGGGAGAGAGAGATGGAAACATCAATGATGAGAGGGAATCATTGATTGGCTGCCTCCTGCAAGCCCCACACTGGGGATAGAGCCTGCAACCAGGCATATGCCCTTGCCTGGAATCAAACCTGGAACCCTTCTGTCCTCAGGCCGATGCTCTAATCACCGAGCCAAACCGGGTATGGTCACAATGTGGAGTTTTAATTTAATCCTCACACTCCTGTAAAATAAGTAATTATCCAAATCTCCACCTGACAGGCATTTAGACAAAGTCACAGAGCACATGTGAGAGGCAACCAATCAATATGTGCCAGGAAAGGTCAGAGCTGGGGTTTGCACTTCGGCTCTCTTAACTTGGACTGCAAGGCTTTATTCCTTCATTAATAATTTCAGGAAATAAAGAGAGAATTTGGGGGCCAGAGAGCTCTTTCTAGGGCCCATGAATCTCAATCTTTCTGCAGCTTCCTATCAGGGTTCCCTGCCTGGCTGGCCATCCCTGGCCGCACCCATCTGCCCACAGGTGCTACCTTCTGCATTTGCTCCATCTTTATCAGCTGCAGCAGCAATATGTTTGCATGTGGCCTTAGGGCGATACTACAGAGCACGAACTGAAGTCTCACTAGCAAGGCTGCTGCCACAAGAGCCAGAGGTCCTGTCCCATCGGTTCCATGTTGAACGGCCTTGGACAAGTCCTTTAGGGTCCCCATCTCTCATGAGAATAATAGCAATTAATTTTTCCTATGGTTCTGTTTGTTTGTTTAACATATTTTTACTGATTTCAGAGAGGAAGGGAGAAAGAAGAAAGAGACAGAAACATCAATGATGAGAGTCAATGAAGGGCTGCTTCCTGCATGCCCCCTGCTGGGGATTGAGCCCACAACTCGGGCATGTGCCCTGACTGGGAATCAAACCCTGACCTCCTGGTTCATAGGCCGATGCTCAAACATTGAGTCACACCACTGGGATCCTGTAGTTCTAAAAGAGTGGTATACAAGCCCCAGAGAGTTAAAATGCCATATAACAGACAGTTACTGAGATTACCAAAGGCAAGGATAATCTCTGTAGGGCGTGTTTACAATGTTCAAAGGGCATTTGATGACTTAGATTATGAGAACACACGCAGGCAGACCAACCAATACTAAAGGTGCCTTGGTCATGGAACAGGAATAGGCAAATGCATATTGATCAGAGAATTTGCCTGCCATGCAAACCCAGAGCAGGTAGGTTCGATGTGACTTTGGATGGGGAGAAGCTGGAACCCTGAGGGTGAGACTGAGATTGGGCTGAAGTCAGGAGCGTCTGAGCTGAGAGTGGAACCCCCGCTTTTCATGTGAACGGTCGGACCCTTCCTAGGATAGGCTGAGTTCCGTGATCCTGGTCTGTCTGTAATCTGAGAGATAACCATTAGGCTTTGTCTCTTTAAACTTCAGAAGAAGACTAAACTGAGAAACAGGAGGAAAGGGTAGGCCAATGCTTGAGTGCTCCAAACCCAGGATATGGGTCCTGCCAATTTCTGCATCTGAACGTGCCAGCCCAACCAGCCCAGAGCGCTCAAATCAAGCCACTCACTACCCAGACTCATGGCTCTCTTGATCTAATGCCCTGTGGTTTTAAACCACCAGCTCTGCAACAGGAAGATGAAAGTACTGTATTTCTTCTGGGCTTCAATAGGCTCTTAAAATAATGCTGTTTCTGTTTCAGATTATTATACCCTGAAGTGACCTGCCTATCCCTGCAGTTTCTCATGCATCCAAGTCGGTAATTAATTGTCCAACTAATCTTCCTGGAGACACTACTGAGGGCCCAGTGCTGTGTTGGGCTTATGAGGATACCCATAGGTCCACCACCCTGTCCTTGTCTGCCAGGCGATTAGCACCCAGGTAGCGTTTGAGTTACCTTGAAGCTCAGCCTGAGCACGGGGGTTGAGGGGGGAGGTACAGGAAACGCTTTCCTCAGTGTCAGTTCCAGCGAAAGATCACCCCTGATGACATTTGCCTGTGGCTGGAAATGTTTGCACAGGGATTGCATTGTATGGAGCATTGTGCCACATGAATTTGCCTTCTCAGGTTGTATTGTCCTTGCACGTTTCCAAGGGCTGAGAAAGGGAAAGTAAGGAGCATTAATGAGTTCCTACTGTGGGTCAGCACTGCGCCAGCGGCTTTACCAGTGGAACTTCTTCCTCGCAACCACATTATTCCCACTCGGCAGAGGGGAGGTTGCAGCTCTGAGGGGCATTGAAGGGCTGCGACTGAGGGGGCTGGAGCTGAGAGCACAGGTTTGTGAGCAAATGGAGGCAGGGGATTAAAGCAGCAAGGCAGGGGTCAGCTCATGAAGGACTTTAGGTGCTGGCTAAGGAGCAGGACCTTCTCCTGGAAGCTAAAGGGGGCCACCAGAGTCCTCTGATCAAATCTGCAGGGGCCCTCTCTCTCCGGCAGCTGTTTCAGGGCTGGTGGGGATGGAGGAGGGATTGCGGCAGGAAACCAGAAGAGAAGTCTCTGGAAGGGCAAATCTGTTTTCCCTCTCCTATCCCCACCCCCTGCCCGAAATAATGGTCTCTGTATCTAAATAAGTTATTTTTATAACCCAATTTTAAATGTTATCCACAAGTCAGTGGCCTCTATATTGGTTTGGATCATCAAAATTGGCCAAGCTGAGCCAGCTGACAGAAGATTGTGCCATGGCCAACAGTCCAGTAAGTGGCTGCATAACACCTTGAAGACATCGTTTAATTCCTCCCATCCTCTTTGCTTCGTCTGTAAAATGGATTTCATCACCCCTCTTCCTGTGTGATTATGGAAGTAGAATATTCAAAGTGCCGAGCACACCACTGGGAAATACCAGCCAGTGTTTACCACTTGCACCTGGTGGCTTTGCTGTGATGGCTTCCTCTATCCTGGCTCTTCCCTGTGGAACAACAGTGTCCTCTCGTGGCTGAATTGGGGATGACAAGTCTACCAGGTGCTGGGGCCCTCCTCCTGCCCCACCCCATGTGGCATTGGGTAGAAGTCTCCTTCCTCCTACAATCAGAGCTGACTCAGAACTACCCAGACTGCACCTCTCTTGGGAGTTCCAGCTCCACCCTGCTGAGCAGGTGACAGGCTCCGTCATCCCCTCTACTAGACTGAACCTTCCGCTAGAAAGAAAACACAACCTTGAGTAGCCTGGGAACAGTTTCCTGGACACAGCTATGACCTCCAACTCCTCTCACCCCACCCCTAAGAATAGTGTGAGTTGAAAACAAAATGCCAGCTGCACAGCCAGGCAGCCCTCAGCAAAACAAGGAAGGAAGCCATCAAAAAATCCCCAGTGGGCACCATCCAGGCCCCTGGCTCCAGGCCAGACAGTGTGTACAATGGCCAGCAAAAACAAAGCCCTGCCCTCAGAGAGCTGGCTATTTGATGGAAGGACATCAACCAGTCAGCAGATACATAATGTCAGACTATTGCAAAGGCATGAAGGAAAGGTTTGGGGTACTGATGCCACCCGGGCAACAAGGCATGTGTTCTGAGGCGCTCCCATAAGCCTCAGGAGCACTGTGCTGGTTGAAGGACTGCCTGCAGGCTCATGCATGTAACACACATTTAAATGTTCGCTGCTTTGGCAGTGTGGCTCTCGGCTGCCTACCCCTCCAGCTGGTAGATGGGAGTCAGGGAAGTCACCAAAGGACGGGGGTCATGGAGATCACCAAAGGTCTCCAGGTGAAATCCCATAGGGCATCTTTGTTAAACAGAAATCAAAAGGTAACAATAGAGCATTAGGTGCTGGGAGCCATAATCAGGAGTGTGGACTTGATGCTAAGAACAGTGGGAGACTATATTCAGTGCTCCTGCCACCCCCTACCCCTCAACCCTCTACACACACACACACACACACACACACACACGCTCCCTCTTGCTGCCTCCTTCCACCCCTCACTTCCCAAGGTGCCTCCATCAACTCTTTTCTGGACTCCGTCCTTTCTTCCCTCCTTCTAGTACCATCCTATCAAATTGTGTCTGAGATATTCCCCCCTTCCGTCTCTCTTTCCATAGTAAATCCTGCTAAATAAAAATGGCATTCAAAACCACACTCCCACTTCCAAGCTGCAAGAATTTCTTGCCAGCCCCATGTGCCCTGCCCTGCACTAGGCTGGGCCTGAGGATGGAAGAGAAAATATCTCCTTCCTTACTCCTAAGGGAACTTCTCCTCTCATCCTGAAGCCAGACTGGCTCTCGGCTGGCTGAACTGTTCCATTCTGAGCCCTATCAATGGAAACACTCATAAAATGCTCCCTCTCTTTCTGAACATTCAGGTCCTCACAAGGAACCAGTCTGATGGCCAGTCAGTTCAACTGGTGAATGGCTTGAAATACACAAGGAAAGACCAGGAGTCTGAAAACCTGGGTTTGGAACCTGGCCCTGACTTTTTTTTTAATATATCTTTATTGATTTTTAGAGAGAGAGGAATAGTGAGATAGAAACATTGCTGAAAGAGAAACATCATAGATCAGCTGACTCCTGCACGTCCCTCACTGGAGATGGAGTCCACAACCCAGGCATGTGCCCTGATGGAATTGAACCATGACTTCCTCGTTCCTGGCTTGATGTTCAACCACTAAGACACATTGGCTGGGTGACCTTGCCATTTTTAAACAGGGTGTCCTTATAAAAATGTCTTGATTTTTCTGGGTTTGGTTTTTTTTATTAATAAACTGTGGGTTGAGGAGAAACCAAGATGGCGGCATAGGTGAACACCTAAACTGCTGCCTCGCACAATAACTTCAAAACTACAACTAAAAGCCAGAACGGACGCCATCCAGAACCACAGGAAAGCTGGCTGAGTGGAAATTCTACAACTAGAAGTAAAGAGAGGGGCTCACGAAGACTCAGAGGAGCTGCAAAAAGCTGAGGTACGGAGACGCGTGCGTGGAGAGGACGGGTGGCGGAGGGTCTGGCTGGCTTCTTCTAGTGGGAGGGAGACGGAAACTCTGACTGCACTGAACCCCACTTCTGACTGCACTGAACCCCAGTTCCAGGTGAGACTCATATGGGGGGAGTATGTACTGTCGTGAAAAGGGAGGAGTGCACAGAAACTTAGGGGAGCAGAAAAAGGCAGAGGTCTGGAGGTGCACACAAAGAGAACTGACTGGTGATGGTGCCCCAGGCTTTCTCTAGAGGGAGGAAAACAGAATCTCCCAACTGCACTGAAATCTAGGTCCGACAGCACTCTACCCCAGTTTCAGGTGAGACCCTGGGGAGCCAGACTCATATGGGTCCCCAGAGCACAAGGAAACTCAGGGGAGCCAGAAAGGCAGAGGTCTGAAGGCGTGTTTGTGTGTGCACAGACAGAGCTGCAGCAATTACCGAGGGACAATGAGACCCAGGGCCCACTGTGTAGGGCAGGGCTGATGGGAAGCCAAGGCTGTTTGCTGAGACTCCGCCATATCCAAGCCCAGCACAGAGGCTTTTACAATCTTGCAAGTCTTAAGGCCAAGTCCAGCACAGAAGTTCTTCAGGCATAGACACAGCTGATCCTCACAACCAGCTGGCTTGGAGGTCAATTCCCCTCAGTGATACCAACAACAATAAAGACTTAACTACAACAAGACTGTACACATAGTCCACAAAGGGGTGCACCAAGAGTGTCCACCTCAGGTAACTGGGGAGTCAGAGCTACTGGGCCATATAGGACACCTAGCATACAAAACTACTCTACCAACTCAGGGAAGAAGTCAAAATGTGGAGACAAAGGAACAGATCACACACGAAAGAAATGGAGGAAAACAAATGACTGGATATAGAGTTCAAAACCATAGCTATAAGGTTTTATAAGAATTTCCTAGAAAAGATGGGTAAATTTAGCAAGACCCAAGAGGAGATGAAAAAGGATCAACTAGAAATTAAATATATATTGACTGGAATAAAACATTTTATACAGTGACCTAACAGCAGACTAGAGGACCACAAGAATCAAGTCAAAGATCTGAAATACAAAGAAGCAAAAAAACACTCAACTGGAAAAGCAAAAAGATTAAAAAAATGTGAAGATAGTGTAAGGAGCCTCTGAGACAACTTCAAGCGTACCAACATCACAATTATGGGGTGCCAGAAAAAGACAGAGAGCAAGACACTGAAAACCTATTTGAAGAAATAATGACTGAAAACTTCCCTCACCTGGTGAAAAAAATAGACTTCCAAGTCCAGGAAGCACACAGAACCCCAAACAAAAGGAACCCAAAGAGGACCACACCAAGACACATCATCATTAAAATACCAAGAGCAAAAGACAAAGAGAGAATATTAAAAGCAGCAAGAGAAAAACAGTTCCTTACCTACAAGGGTGCACCCATACGACTGTCAGCTGACTTCTCAACAGAAACTATGCAGGCCAGATGGGAGTGGCAAGAAATATTCAAAGTGATGAATAGCAAGAAACTACAACCAAGATTACTCTACCCAGCAAAGCTATCATTCAGAATTGAAGGGCAGATAAAGAGCTTCACAGATAAGAAAATCTTAAAGGAGTTCATTCATTACCGCCAAACTAGTGTTATATAAAATGCTGAAAGGTATTCTTTAAGAAGAGGAAGAAGGAAAAAGTAAAGATAAATATTAGGAACAACAAATACATACCTATCAACAAGTGAATCTAAAAATCAAGTGAATTGAAAATCTGATGAACAGAATAAACTGGTGAATATAATAGAATCAGGGGCATAGAAAGGGAATGGACTGACAATTCTCCAGGGGAAAGAGGTGAGAGAGGTTGCAGGGAGAGACTGGACAAAAATCATACACCTATGGATGAGGACAATGTGGAAAGATGTAAGGGCAGAGGGTGGGGTGGGAGCCGGGAGGAGGGGAGCTATGGGGGGAATAAATAGGAACAATTGTAATAATCTGAACAATAAAGATTTAAAAATAAATAAACAAACAAACAAAAAAATAAACTGTGGGTTAACAAGACTTCCTCTGAGTCCCTTGCAGAGGGTTTTGGAGGATCAAAGAGGCTCTGCAGGGGTCCTGTAGGGTCCTGAGACAGGTGCCACCCATGGGGACATTTTCACTAGCCACAGTGAGCTGAGGAGAATAAGGACAATGAAAGCAGATTTTTACAAAGATTTATTCAACTGAAAAGACTGGCCTTTATTCTGAGATTGTGTCCTTCTTTGCATAAAAATTACATTACTTTATTTTGTTTATTTTCTAAAATGATGTTGAGATTTTTTTAAATGTCTTGACAAAATGAAAAGGTAAGTACTCAATTTGGGGGACTTTAGTGGTCAGTGAAACCCCAAATCCTCCTGAGTAGGTGAACAGAGGCCCTCGGTAAACCCCGGCGACCACACACACACACACACACACACACACACACACACACACACCTGCTGGCCTCCTGGCCTCAGCCAGTGTCCTTGAGGCTGAACTCTTCATTGGCATTGAAAGGACAGATCCTGGAATCAGACTGTAGGAGGTAAGTACCGGTTATGCCACTTTCTAGCTGTGTATGAACTTATGGTCTCTTGTGCTTGAGTTTCCGTGCCGATGATATGTATGTATCAATAGTGAAGATAGAATGTAAGGCATGTAGAGCAGCACATGGTACATATGGACACTCAATGAATGGGAGCCATGACTGTGCTCTTCTCTCTCCTCCCAGCCGCGGCACACCAGGTCACGGCTGCCTGTGCCAGTCTTAAGCCACATGTCCTTGTGCTTCTCTTTCTCCAGCCTTCCAGGCCTCTCCCTGTCTGTCTTTTGGGGCCAAGAAGCCATTGACTTTTCCTGAAAGCTCTTGAAATGGAGGACATACAGGACTGTTCCGAATAAACGGAAAGGAGGCTTTTAACTGTGCTCTTCTTTTTCATCTAAAAATCTGCCCCCTGACTTGCAGATGAGAAAGTGCTTCTTGGTTTTCAACAATCATTTGCCATAGCTAAGCCAGGAAGCCGGAAACCTGGGAGAACCATCTGTTTGCAGAGGCCAGGTGTTTGGTTTGATTAAAGGAACCTTTTACTACTTCAGGATTTATTTTTTTATTTTTATTTTTTATTTATTTATTTTTCAGAGAAGAGAAAGATAGAAACATCAATGATGAGAGAGAATCACTGACCAGCTGCCTGCTGTACATTCCTACTGGGGATGGAGCCCACAACCCTGACCTGGAATCAAACCATGACTTCCGGTTCATAGGTCGATGCTCAACCATGGGCCACACCGGCTGGGGCGGGATTCCCTTTTCAGGACACAGATTCACAAACCCTTCCCCTGGTGCAGATGTTGGCTAAGACCACACAGCGGCATTCGTCTCTCCTGTGACTGCAGGAGCGCAGGGAGCTGGGATGTGCACGCACCTCCCCAGCTTTTGTTCCCACAGGACAGAACTCACAGCTGGCCGCTAGGCTGCGGTGAGCTCTCCCGGGTGTTAGCATGAGAAGACAAGAGGCATAGTCCTGGACTTCTGGAACGAGCTGAAAATGCCAGCGGGTTCCACCTCCACGCCCCTGAGAGTCGGCATCCCTGCCCCCCTGTCATCCAGAGTCAGGCAGAGGTAAGATACTCTGTTCTTGCTTAGAACTTATGGTATGTGGCATAATTAGAAATTGGAAGTTCGTAAGCAAAGAAGCTTCCATATTTCTTTTATACTTTGAACGATATGAATAATGAGCATCTTAAGGATTTTGTGTTCGTCTCTATGTGCCCTAAAAAGCATGCAGAGGGTTTTGCCTTTCAGGGTTGCTTTCATCGGGGTCTGGCTCCCTTTATCTGTGGTTCACCTCCCTAAGCTGCTGCATGGTGGCGCATGGCTTAGTCAGGCTGTCAATGTCCCCAAGGAAAAGAGAAAACAAATCCAGTCCAACATTATAAGCAAGAGCCTGAGAATCACCCTGGTTGGACAGCTGTTCCCACCTGGGATCTTCCTACAGAGTCTCCACAACATCACCCGCTTCCCTTACGCCTGAGCCCACCTGAAGGCCCCACAGAGCGGCCCCACCTCCCTGAAGCCCACTGCTCCTCCCCTGGTGGCTCCTCCCCTGGTGGCTCTTTTCCTCCTGGCTCCTGCAGAAAGCCAGGCCCTCGCTGCTTGTTAGCAGAGAACAGACCTCCTCATTCTCTGGTTCCTTCCCAATCCCAGCGGGAAATGGTTACACAGCTATTACAAGAGGGAACAAATGAGCAAAAGCCTGCACTTGTACAACTTCCTCTCCTCTGGGTTTGCCCACATTTTCTCACTGTTTCCCCTGCACTCACCCCAGCTGGACTGTAAAACAGAGCCCTGTGCCATGACCCATCCAAGGAGGGGACCTGTGACTGGCCCAGGACAGGCCCTGATCGCTGAGCTAACGGCCTGGAGCACAAATGTGTGGTGTCATGCTGACTGCACCTCTTTATGACTCTCCGAGAGCTGAGATAGTAGCCAATTCCATTAATTATTAGATGGAAATGATTCCTTATCCTCCAAGTTACTCCTTTATTTTCTCTGATCCTGACAAGGAAGCAGCAGCTTCCAAGAACCACAGCCAGGCAGTGGGACTTCAACTGCAACGAATAAGAACCTGTTGAGCGTGTTCTTGGTTGAATTCGACACATATTTTTTGAGCCTCTTCTGGGTGCCAGGGAATGTTCTAGATGTAGCAGTAAACAAACAGATGGAATCACCATCCTTATGGAATGAAAAGGCAGACAATAAACAAAAGAGTGTGTTATTTAGAATGCCTGCTGGTGGTGGTGCTTTGGAGAAAAATAAAGTTAGAGAATGGGATAGGGGTGAAGGGAGTGAGAGAAGGTTTAGAATATTAACAGGGTGTCAGGAAGTAGTTCATTGATGAGGTGACATTTGAGCAAAGGCCTGAAAGAGAGGAGGGACCAAGCCCTTCCTCCCGGAGGGGAGGCTTTCCAGGCAGGGAGAGAGCCAGTGCAAAGGCCCTGGGGTGAGGACCGGCCCAGGTAAGAGAGGAACAGCAGGGAGGACGGAGTGGCTGGAGCAGAGTCAAAGTAGTTAGTGCCCAGGCCTGTGCTTGGTCTTCAGAGCAATTCAAGAGAACAATCGAGTCCTTGGCCTCATCGAGGCCATGAGCATCTAAAGCCCACAGGGCAAATGCTAAAATAATAGCTCACCCGGGAAAGATGGTTCTGCCTCAGCCGGGCTGGCTCCCTAATTTATAAGTGCAAAATGAAAATGCAGGGTCCTTTGTGCAAAAGACCGGGGAAAGGTGCCATTAAAGCACTAAAATATGATCTCTTGCTTCCATGATCTCTCTCACCCCCTCATGGTGTTTCCTATTTGCTAGTTAATGCCATGTTTCTTCGGGGTCAGGGATATCTAAAGGATTAATGCTGACCCTCACAAGCCCTAGGGAAGGGTGGACTGACCCTTGACTACATATGTACACACTGAGGTGCCATGCTCCAGGCAGAACCCATGGTGGGTGTGAGCGCCCCCAACGATAAAGCTCTGTGCCAGGACATGCTCAGTACCTGGCTCAGGCTCACCTCTGCTGCTACCGTCAAATGTACTGGGACGTGCTGGCCCCTGGAAGGGACAGCAGCCACATGCCTCTCCCTGAGGTACTGCAGGTACCATGCTCAGCCACAATTTTCTCAGGTCCCTAATAGGGATGTAAGGTGGCAGCAGTGTGAAGACAAGGGCAGGGAAGGAGAAGCTAGGCGGGGTCAGGAGAGCCAGGGAGCAGGGACCCATCCCAGGGAGGCAAGGAGGTGGTGAGAGGCAGACCAGGCATGAGGGAAGCTCCAGGCCCCGGTTCCTGCTTCATTGGCCAATCAGACCTCACTTAGGAAACATAATTTCAAAGATAACATTATTAAGAATGGTGAAATTATTCTTAAAATTATCTTCTTCATTAACTCTGTAATAATTCTTAACACGATTAAAAATATCAAGACCAGGGCCATAGAGCATTAATCCCCATATGCAGGACCTTCTGAGTGTGGGGTCCTGGTGACCACAGCGATCACACACATGGCGACAGCTTCCAACCGACCATCTTCCGGCTCAGGTCCCAGCAAAGGGCCCTGCTCCCTGTTGGTCCTATCAGAGCTGAGACCGGTGCTCAGACGGCATTAGGAGGGGCTGAAGCTCCCCACTGCAATCATGAAAACATGGGCCACAGCCTGAGGAGCAACGGTTGAGCATCCTCAGACTCAGATCCCTGCCACCCCATCAGCTTTTTCCAGATGCTAAAGAGCTCCTCCAGACTCCGGGGATCCGGTGTGTTTGGGCCAGAAGTAATAACTTGCTCTGACAAACGGGATATGCTGCCCATGTGCCAGCCTCTGGAATCAGACCCAGGTTTCACGTCTCCGGGGTGCTCTGAGAGAGGTTTATAAACCCACAAACACTGTCTTTTCTCTCCCCGAGGTGGAGTTAAACCCTAATACTAATTACTACTGATTACTGGAGAGTTGTGTTGAGAACATCTTCTCTGTTTGGCTCCATTTCTCGTCTTAAGGGACTTGATGAATACACAACCCCCATTCTTTTGGGAAAGGATTAAAGGCCCCTGAAGAAAACAAAAGCAGATTTTGAGTTAAACATTAGAAGGAACAGAGAGACAAATACGAGGAAAATTTTCACCTTGATTTCAGAATCACTTTGGGGAAATCCAGTTTCATACAAATGAAGAAAAAAAAAAAATCTCCTAAGCCTGGTGGCTTGTTTTAATAACCAAACACACGGGCAACTGAGAGCATCTAACTTGAGTTATTTGGTCCTAGAAGCATATGTGAATAGGTAGCAAATCTCTGCTGTCCCCCACCTCTTTTTTTAAATATATTTTATTGATTTTTTTACAGAGAGGAAGGGAGAGAGATAGAAAGTCAGAAACATCGATGAGAGAGAGACATCGATCAGCTGCCTTCTGCACACCCTACAGTGGAGATGTGCCCGCAAGCAAGGTACATGCCCCCGACCCGAATCGAACCTGGGACCTTTCAGTCCGCAAGCCGACGCTCTATCCCCTGAGCCAAACCAGTCTCGGCTGCTGGGCCCCTTTTTCTAGGCCTGCACAAAAACTAGCACCAGCAAAAAAAATAAATAAATCACCACCAAACTGGCATCAGCACGACTGGCAACTATGGCAGAGTCAAAAGTCAGCAGTGGCTGAAACCGGTTTGGCTCAGTGGATAGAGGCCTGTGGACTGAAAGGTCCCAGGTTTGATTCCTGTGAAGGGCATGTACCTCGTTGCAGGCACATCCTCAGTGGGGGGTGTGCAGGAGGCGGCTGATAGATGTTTCTCTCATCGATGTTTCTAACTCTCTATCCCTTCCCCTTCCTCTCTGTGAAAAATCAATAAAATACATTTAAAAAAAGAAAAGAAAAAAAGTCAGCAGTACCAGGGCCACAGTCAGCAGTGTGGTCAGAAGGTTCCTTCAAAGGGCTTTTAGGCCAAGAGCCCTCATAGAACCAGAAACTAGCAAGAAGAGCATGGCGACTCTCCCCGGTGCCCACAGCCCCAGGCCACACGCCTCCACCCCAGATAACACCGCAGTCTCTGAGGGAGGCAGTGGGAGGAGCCAGCTCAGAGCCAGTGTTCTTTGCACATTTATGCCAACGTGACCTAATTTGTTAAGCACAGGCTGGAGAAGCCAGATATACCTGTTTAAATTCAAAGCCAGATACTAGTGGGTGTTTTCTGAGGGGGCGAGATAGCTGGAAAATCAATCGTGCCATATTGGATTTGTCTCCGGCCTCACGCTGAGTCAATGCCTCCATTGTTCTCAGTTGGAGGAGAAGGCCTGAGAGTCAACCTTGTCTCTGATGAGCTATACCACCCTGTTCACCAGCAGAGGGCAGGGTTGCATTTCAGAGGGGCAGTTTGAGTAGTACTTGAATTTAGATAAAGGATTTGAACCCCCTCATCACACTCCACCCCCTGGGAAAATTATAAAGCCATTCTGAAATAATGGTGTTGCTTTTGTGAGGGGGAGGGAGAGCGGATTTCCTCATTGGGATGGTCTTGAGTAAAATTATACTATCCTGGACACATGCCCCTTTCCCACCAAGGCCAAGGAGTCTCTGGTATAAATATTCCCCCTCTCTCCGCTTTGCTCTCCATGGTGGCTTTAGGCTTGCTCTTTAGTAATGCAGGGCTTTGCTCCCCATTAAGAGGAATGTCAGGCCCCAGTGAGCAGGTTGGGGAAAACAAATTGGAGGTAGCATGCTTTCCCAGCATACCTGATATCAACTGTACCTTGAAGGCAGGTCCCGGCAGTCCTCAGGGTCTGAATCTGGTCTCTGAAACACCAGAGGCTCCAACCTGAGTTCTGCCTCCTGAGTCTGGACCCCGCTCTCCAAGGTAGTGACAGTCATGGCTTCCAAACTCTGCTAATCATGCCAGTAACTATTTCCCATATAAATTTGCCTTGTGGGTGCCAGAGAATGTCCTCTGTGGGGCATGTCTTCCTTCACCCATCCCAATCCACAATTAGCCAAACCTTGGCCTAAGCCACCTGCTGGTGTTTGGCTGTGAGACCCCCTCCTTGTCCCTTTCTCTGCCTCCTGGGCCCCTCCTGGCCCTTTCACAGGCTCAGACAGAGTGGAAAGGTGTGTTTCACTCCAGTGGGCCTTCCTCAGATGTCACCTCTGCGTCTCCCACCTGGGAGGGTGTGGGCATCCATCAGAAGCCTGACTAGGAAAAAGAAAACATCATTCTGGACAGGGTGCTTACATTTTAGCAAGGGTAAAGAACCCAAAGGAATGGAAGTCGACAGTGGGACTCCTGGCTTTGGAGGGAGACCTATCCAAGTGGAGGAGACTAGACCACCACATAGGTAGCTGCCTCTTCCCCACTCACTTAGCAGATAATACAGGGCTAGACACACCCAACCAGGCTTGGTAAGCCACCAGCTGTGCCCAGCATTGTTTCTGTCCCAGAGCCCAGGTGATCTCATCGCAGAGGCTGCCTTCTCTGTCATCTGTTCCAAGCACAGAATCACCTCCACAGAGTAACCTTTGAGGTGGTAATCAGCCACCCTTTTTAACGTATAGCCCTAGCAGATCTGGCTCAGTGGACAGAGCATTGGCCTGTGGACTGAAGGGTCCTAGGTTTGATTCCAGGTCAAGGGCATATTCTTCAGTTGCAGGATTGAACCCTGGTCCTGTATATCTCTCTCACACTGATGTTTCTCTCCCCTCCTCTTCCTCCTCCTCCTCCTCATCTTCCTCCTCCTTCCCCTCCTCCTCC